>OX461809.1:99049058-99320337 GCA_949802685.1 Dicyrtomina minuta
GATTGCATCTTTGTGTGTGAGTGTGTCATGTTTTGAATTTTTTCGTTAGGTAGGTATCAATTTAGTAGGTATCAATTTAGCAATTTAATTAATATCAATGACGTAATATCAATACTCAAGACCCGGTCACTAGGAAAAAATAGATTAATGGATATATTAACTCATAAAATTTTCTACACTTTATTTCATGCACGCACAAAAACCGAGTCTTTTAGCTATCGCTAGGTTACATTGACGTGCATACATGCTTACTTTAAATTCTTACGTACACTGTCGTGTGTTCAAACACACCGCGTAAAATCTGTGGGCATCTACACAGACTACAACAGCCCATAACATTATCAGATGAGACGTTCATGGCGAATTGAAAGAGAGTCTCAGCATTTACGATTTATTTGTATTGTTCATGTTGGGTTTTGTAAAACGTAAGCTTTAATTGCTTGCTCCTTAAAGGTAGTAAGGGGTCGTCCGTAAATGACGTTTTTCAAACTTTACTATTTTATGGATCCCCCTTATTCTTTACTACATGTCAAGGGGATACCTATATGGCTCAAAGATGGTCAGGGATCGTTCGTAAATGACGTCTTTCAAATATTACTATTTTGCGGATACCCTTTTATTACTACATGCCAAGGACATACCTATATGGCTCAAAGATGGCAGGGGATTGTCCGTAAATGACGTCTTTTAACTATCACAAGTTTTTCATTTCATCTCAATACTATAAGGTTGGACCATAAATGACGTCACCAAAACTATAAATAATTTATCACTCCCTAACGCAATGTCATTGCATTAATTTAATGATGGTTCGTCAATGATTTTAGCTAAATTATCAATTAGTTTTTACCAATTTACTTCCATGCCTTTACTTTAACTCAGGTTTGGTATATAAACGATGTCAACTAAATTATAATTACTATATTACCGGCCCACTCCTATGTTGATTTTTTAACTTAGGAATGGTCCATAAGCAACGCCCACCAAAGTTACTATAGAAAATGTTCCAAAAAAATGAAATACTTAATATTCAAATATTACACTAATAAAATTATGCATTGTAAAGTTACGAAGCTCCTGTTGTTTTTTATACCATTGTAAAATTCTGAACTGCGTAGTTCCTTCTACTGTATTGCACAATCTGATTTTTTTATAAATAATAAAAATATAAATTACTTTTAACAAAAATTGTATAAAACCTTCTTCCTGCCAGCTGAGGCTGAGCATTCATGCATTTCTTCATTTCAAAATTAATCTTCAAAAATTACTGCCAAGAAAAATGATTGACGCCAATTTCTGGGTTACTGCTCCATTGGAGAATTCAGGTCTAGAAAAAATTCAAGGCTACACAATTCCAGAATACATTCAGAAGAATATTAACGAATGGGGATGGGGGGACGCCGTTGCATTTGTAAGATATGAATTTCTGTTTTTTATATTGAAATCAGTAATGTTCAAGGTTTGCCAGTGAAATGTTTTTAAATTAACGTTTTTCAGGAGTGTGCGGATACGGGGCGGAAGTACACTCATAATCAAGTTTTGAAAAATAGTCGAGATTTAGCTGCAAGCTTGTTGAAACTGGGACCTAAATGGAATTTAAAAGAAACGGATGTGGTGGCTGTCATTCTGCCAAATATTCCGGAATATGCTTCAGTTGTTTTTGGGATTTTGGAAGCAGGACTTATTGCGACAACCATTAATCCTACTTGCATTGAACGTGAGTGTTTTTTCAGCTTTTTGGCTTTGCATTAACTACGGAATGGTCCATACATGATGTCAACTAACTAATGTTAATAATTCTAGGCGAAATAGGGCAACAAATAGAAGCTTCGGGCGCCAAGGTGATATTCACATCTCCGCAGTGTTTAGCAGTTGCCGTATCAATTCAAAAGGGAAACTCAAGCATTCAGAAAATAATCGTAGTGGACGAAAATAGAGTTACTAAGGAAACTCATGAAAATATAATCAATTTTTTTGACCTACTTCAAACAGACACAAACGGGGTTGATTTCATTACGGGGTCAAAGGTCAACTTGAGCAACGACGTAGCTCTCCTTCTCTACTCTAGCGGAACTTCAGGACTTCCAAAAGGAGTGATGTTGACGCAGTATGCACTTCTCTGGAACGCGTTCCTTTGGGCCCGTATTCAAGACCCGGTCACGAAGAAAGGTCAAGAGAGGCGCATTGCAATTTTGCCATTTTTTCACGTTTACGGGTTTATGTTACTTATTGTAAACATGATCCAAGGGTTCCAGGTCCTCACTGTGCCCGCTTTTAACATCAACCTCTTTGCGCAGAAGCTCAAGGAATTTAAACCTACTTTCCTGTACGTGGTCCCAACTCTAACGAATTTGATTTGTACGTGTGAGTTTATTGGACCAGAGGAACTGGAGTCCGTGACCTACATTTGTTCTGGAGCGGCAGTTGTAGAGGAAAGTGTGGCGCGGGAGTTGTTAGACAAGGCGAGTAATGCATCATTCCACGAAGTATACGGTATGACTGAGATGGGCCCTGTGATCACCATGTCCCGCGTCCATAGGATCGGCTCCGTTGGACAACCCCTTCCGGAAGTCACTGTCAAGATCGTTGACACCCAAACTGGGCTTGCCCTCGGACCCGGGCAACCAGGGGAACTGTGGGCAAGAAGTCCGTCAGTTATGAAGGGCTACTTGAACAACGACAGTGCGACGAGTGAGGTCATTGACCCCGAGGGATGGTTCCACACGGGCGACATATTGTACTACGACCAGGACGGCTGGTTCTACATCGTGGACCGTCTCAAAGAACTCATCAAGGTCAAAGGGTTTCAAGTGTCGCCGTCCGAGTTGGAAGAAGTTATTCGGGGTCATGAGAAAGTTCAGGATGTCGCAGTGATCGGAATCTCTCATGAGAAGTTTGGCGAAGTCCCACGTGCGTATGTCGTTTCTAAAGTCGAGGAAGTTTTGTCGGAAAATGAAATTATCCAGTTTGTCAAGGACAGAGTTTCCCACTATAAATATTTGCGGGGTGGAGTTGAGCTGGTGGCAGAAATCCCTAAAGGAGGCTCTGGCAAAATACTGCGAAAGGTTTTTAGAGAAAAATATCAGAAACGGCTTGCAAATAAATAATTGATTGAGAAAGAAATATGTAATAAATTACTGTTGCACCATGATAATAGCATTATAGCTGGGTATACAATAAAAAACTTCCATGAATACGATTAGCACATTTTCCTACTTATATTGTGTAACAACATGTCTCACGTAATAATTCCTACCTATTAACATAATTCACTGGAATTTTGAAAAGTTTGCAATACTTAGCCAATATACGTACCATCTGTATATGTAATCTTTATCGTAAATAACTTGTTAGTTTAATTGCAGCTAAAATATAATACGGACCTGGTCAGTTGCATTTGAGGTCGTTTAAAAGTTGTTTAAAGAACATCGGTTTAAAACTATGAAATGTAGTGTACGGCCAACAGACAAATGGAAATGACCATTTCAATAGATGCTCAAGCTCATCATCTAAAAACCATGATGCAATTTTCGCTCACATTTGTGGACGATTAGAAGTTGTTTTATATTAATCCGTTCGCAAACTGTAGCAAATGATAAAACGCCGCTACAACAATTATATTTGACGCAGTTTCAAAAAGTTTTACCTCAGCGTTGATCTAATCTTACGGGTACTATGTTACCTTGCAGCTCAGTTTTAAAATAACTTGCAGCACATAGTTGATCACCTTCCGGATTCGGGATGATAACGTCAGTTGCTACATTGGCTGCGTTGAAATTCATTCCGGGTTGGCTAATGGGCAATACTATATCAGGAAGAACGGATGGTATAGACAGTTGCCCCTCTGTTTCGCCTGTATTCTTAAAATAAAGTGAATCTTGGCTACCTGTCTGGACAGCTAATATTTCACTGCTTCGTGGTTAAAATAAAATAAAAAAAGAACGTACTTAAAGCTACAGATAACTAAGTATCTACTGTTAGCATGTAATGTATATTATCACCAGTTGTACACGGTTTTACTCACCTACTAATATATTTCCTCCTGGTAAGTCCAGCGGTGAGAAAATGCTGCCATCCAACAAAGCTGAGCTTAATGTATTCAATTCGTAGTACCCGTCACTAGAATGGCCAGGGTCAGAGTACTCAAAGCTAGAATGTCTTGTGGACTTTACCTTCCGTTTCGGTGAAACAAATTCTTCCTCCGTTTCGCTCACATCTGTAAAGTCAGAGGTTTCCTCAGCACGTTCGGCGCACTTCAGCCCTTTTGCATAGTTATCTGTTCGAATAAAAAACTCAATTAGCTACTAAATCCATTGTATTTATTAATTAAAGTCATTTAAGCTACTCCTAAATGGTCTTTGTATAATTTTAAGAATATTTACTGAAGTATTCATAATAGGCGTAGAAATTTCAAACTTTAAATACGCTTTTGAATGGCATAGAATGCAAGATAAATTTTACTCACCCAACGATCTAAATACTTTGACAGGATGTAATTTGCAATCATTTGATGGAGCGATTTTATTTTTGATGGCACTATTTAACTAATTTTTCCCTTTAAAACCCGGCTAGAAACATTTTTTTCGATTTTCACACAACCACGCTGTAGGAACCAGAGATACTGATTTTTGTACAGTAAATTCTACAACTTAATATTCCTTGTCCATTTAGTTTATTATTATATTATGACTGAATAGAAATCCAAAATAAATAAACTGAAACAAAAAACTATGAAAAGATGTAAAATCTTGTTACACTCCGCACTCATTTAAGTCAAGTATCAGACTGCCAAATAAAAGCGGAGACCACAATATTCTTTCTAAGAACTTTTGGTCAGTAAGGAATACTGAAGCGGCATTCGTCCCGCTTTTATTGCTGACTGCACGCATATACGAGAGAAAACGACACTGAAATGACAAAGAACGACAAGAATAATAGACGTCGGCGGCAAGGCGGCTGCAGTCGTGACGAGCAGTGCGTTCTGTTCTGTTTTAGTCGGTAAAACGTTCGCGTTTGATACTGGTTTCTCCCTTTCGCTCCACGAGCCCTTTCCAACTAAAATAAGGCGCCGGGTATATGCTGGCAGACGACTCAAACCCAATGCCGACTAATATATGAGACTGTTTCAAGCCCTGCCAACAATAAACCATCTTTAAAACGTCACTAAATGTTTCCTGGGGTGATTTGCCCAATGTAGATTACCTTTGGGCATCGTGTGCATGTAATGGCATATATAATGTTGGAGGATGTGCAGGAAAAACTGTGTTTAATGTTGGAGGACGCAATGGAATTTGTGACGACTGGGGATTGTAGGGTGTGTGAGCAAGTCACACAGCGTGGGCGGCTACAAGGAAACGTGCCAGGGTTAGCTGTTGGGGGTAGTGTTGATTTTAGGGAGGATCGAACTAAGCGACTGTGTAGGTTTGGGGCGCGGCGGAATGAACTTAGCGGGGCATTGGAAAAGGTGATCTGGGGCGAGTTTTTTAATATGATAGATTTGAAAGATTAAATGGCATTGGCCGCTAGATCTGATGACAGAGGGGACAAGGTGAGGACCCGGGGAATGCAGGACGTGTTGGGGTCGTGCATGGTAAATCCGTTTATAAGGGTTGCTCGTGGTACAAGGGATGCTTTTAAAACGGCGGAATCGACGATGTTACTCGGGTATTTCTTTAAAAAAAAGGTGGACATTAAATAACACTGACTCTTTAAGTCTGTGTCATTGCTGAATAGCTTACGAAGTCGAAGAAACTGGGAATATGGAATTGCTTTGAGGAGGTGGTTGGAGTGATAGGAATTGTTCAGTAAGTAGTTGTGGGCATCAGTGGGCTTGTAGTAGATAGAAGTGGACAGCTTAGGAGAATCAGTGTTTGGTGTGATGAGTATGTCAAGGAAAGGTATGAAGGAGTTAGTGATAGTGGTCGTCAATTCAATGGAAGGGTGCATGTGGCAAAATTTTGAAAAAAAATTGATATCAGGCTTTGGGCAGAAAGAACAAAAAAGTCCATCATCGATGAAGCGCTTATAAAGGTCATGGGTGGGTCGATCATAGGCAGAAAAAAAGATTTCTTCCTGATGAGCCATAAATAGGAAAACATATGTTGGGCCTATCTTTGTGCCCATAGCCACACCGCCTATTTGTTCGTAATATTGACCATTAAATTCAACGGCGGTCAGCGTTAGAACAAGTTCAGCTAAGCGGACTATGACAGAAGTAGAGAGTGATAGGGCTGAGCGTTTGTCTGCATAGTATTGGATGGCTTTGAGCCCGTCTGCATTATGGATTACTGTGTATAGGGATTTTACATCAGCAGTGGCAACGTTTTGTTGTTACCAGTGAATTCAAAGGCGTCAAGTACGGAAAGGGCATGGTTTGTGTCTTTAGGATATAAAGTGGTAGATTGAAGGCATGGGCGGAGTATTTTGTCGACAAACCCGGACATGTGGGATGTGGGGCAGGACCGGATGGAAATGATTGGGCGGGTAGGGTTGTTGACTTTATGTATTTTGGGCACAGCGAAGAAGAGATAAATGCTTGGGTGTTGTACAACAAATTTACGGGCAGATAGTGGAAGGGAATCAGAGGATATACACTTTTAAATGCATTGTGTTATGGTGTCTTGGTATGATTGGGTTGGGTCATCATGTATTGGAATATAGTTGGTAGAGTCTGCAAGCATGCGTGTACATTTCTTAATGTACAATTCCCGCCTCCAGACCACTGTTATGCTACCCTTGTAAGTAGGTCGCCCTTGGTCGTGACGTCACGACTATTTTCCTCATCTCACAACCTATAACAACCCATTCCTCTCAACTTACACACGGTTCAACTCAATATTGCGAAATATTTACTACCATTTCAAAAATGCCAAGAAGAAGATCAAGCAGATCAAAACGTTGCACAATTTCAATTTAAAAAAACAGTTCGTTTTTTATAAGTAAATATTCAAAAGTACTTACAAAATTTGGTAAGTTTCCTACTCTTACTTACTTACTATCATAAATTCAAACACTGCTCCACGATATTGACTCTAATAGCTAGTACTAATAATGCATATCATTATATAGCTTAAGAGATAAATTGGATTAATATGACAGCAATTAATAATTTTTAATTTTGGATTTGGCACAACATTTACAAAGCACACTGTAAAACCATAAACAAATATTTACTATACTGACATATTATGTACTTTTGGCGTGCTTGACTTACATATCAATAGAGCATTTGAAAGAAAAATGAATAATTAGTCGATTACGGTAGACCTTTCAGGACTATGGACCGTGATATACTAATATTTACAAATATGGTAGTTATAGTACATAAAAAGGTATAGAAAATCAACAATTCCTACAATAATTAGAAATGAGGCGTTCTTAAGTTAGCTTAGCTATTACGATAATTATTTGGGTTGATTATTATGAGTTATAAGTGTTGAATCTCTCTAATTAAGTAAATACTGTTAGCATCAGACAGGAATTGTATTCCATTTGTAAACCCTGTTCTCCACTGCGCATATTATATGCTGCCTTTGCTTCTTGATCTTTCTTTATTAAATTTGTCTGTATGTTATATAAATAGTTTATTTTTAAAGTAAAATTAAGCAAAATACTCTATCTTTACATGTACTATTTGAAAATCTTAACAATCAATTTATATCCTTAACATTAAGGGGAAGTGGCCGTGAAAGAGTAAGTAGTGGCAATTTCAATGCAGACTTGTAAATGTTAATAAAAAAGGTTTGAGGCCAAAATGCCTCCAGGCGATTTTCAGTTTTTGAAAATTACATTTCTTTGAATTTCCCGCAAAAACTTAAATCCGAAATTTGAACCCGTCTGTCAATAAATGCAGACATAAATGATATAACAGTGAAACCGGAATTAATAAGCGAACCTATTGAACTAGTAGTTGGAGGTCAGGTCGTGATTAATTTGTAATTGTAATTAAAAAACTCGTTTTTTTTCAAAATTAAGTTATATATATTGTGTGATATATCATTTTAAAGCCCTTAAAAAATAAAAAAAACGGGTATTTTGTTTTAGGCTGCGGACGCTTAAAAAAACATTTATGCGGAATTTTCGAAAAAATTGATGGGTTTTTAAAAAAAAATGTTAAAAATTTGTGAGTAAAATCGTGCAGAGTCCGATATTTGGATTCTACTCGTCGTTACCTTTCGAATGGTGTATAACACTTTGAAGTGGGTCAAATATTTCGATATCGTAAAAAATCCGTTAAATTATGTAGATAGGTTGGAATTATGTATATGTACCACACGTAACGACATAACACTGCCTCGTCTTCAAAAAAGGGGAAATAGCTTAAGCATCTTAAAGCCATTTATTAAATATAAATGCCGCTAATTAAAGCAACTTGTGATTACTGTGATACAAAATGCAATTAGGTTACATTTTAAAGTAAAAGAAGAGAAATGTAATTAAACTAAATTGCATGCCAAGGGCCATACCACGTTGAGAGCACCAGTTCCCGTCCAATCACCAAAGTTAAGCAACGTCGGGCCCAGTTTGTACTTGGACGGGTGACTGCCTTGTAACCCCGGGTCCACTTGGCGTATCAATAGTTTTGTCTGAATTTTTTTTTATTCCGTAATTTTTGATTTTGTATTCTATATGACTTGTTGTTTAATAGGAATGCAGCGAATATGTAATTTGTATGCAAGGAATCGTGTTTTTAGGAAAAGTGTTTTTTTTTTAGCCTAATACTATACGCATGATAATGCTGTGTAATTTGTTCAGCATAATACTTAATTTTTAATGTCTTTTAAACTAAATTTCATTTTCAGAAAACTACCAACAGAAATGCTTAATTTTTGCTATCAAATTAGCAATCGTCGTTTGCAATCATCAGTTTTGCAAGAGAAATTTTGGAAAATATTAAGCGTTGTAAAAAAGAATTATAATTCAATTTATTGTTTTTGTGATTTCTTTCATACAGATGTTAGTTTCGATGTAGTATGTAGTAATGTACTAATTACCTAATTAGTATTCGCGATCATAATTACGTCACGTCGACCGATGTAATTACTAGTTTTTTAAAACGATAAATGCTTTATTATTCTTACGGAAAGAATAGTCATATTTCACATTGCACATCCATAAATTCATCATTGTTGCATAAAAGCAAAAATAACATGAACAACTTTGTCAAAACGAAACTTAATTTTTAAAATGTATTTTCTGCATTGCGCACTTACAGTAGTAATTATGTACTTGCACTGAATATATTACATTCAATAAATCTAATTTAATTCCACAATCCAAATCCAAACAATGACAATCTTATCTAATGAAGTAAACACTGTCTTCTTTATTTCTGACATTGGAATTTGTATGCAAAATAGAATCCACACATGTATTCCCTGGAGTGTGCAAAACAAACTCACAACTCAACAAATAATGATAATGCGAAAACAACAACAGTAAGCACTGAGGCTGTGTTGCTGGAAAACTGCATTACATTTAGTAATAAATTCCGCTCTCAAAACAATTCCAATCTAATTAGTATTATGACTTGAGAAAATTGTGGATGAACAATAAATAATTAGGTGCACCCTGCGAGCTAATTCCCTTTTTTGTGAAAATCTGTGATTAGAATTTGCAAACACTAACAATAAAAACCTGCTTTCAGAATAAAATCTATTTATACCGCCTGGAGTGTTCTAATTAATTCGCTGGAATGACAAAACGATATTACAAAACGAAAGCACAATGTAATTTAATATAGCTAACTTTTTGATACAAACAATGCAACACTAATAAAAAATGTGGTGAAAAACTGCATGGGGCATTTTAAGTTTAAACAATGCGGGATAGATCCCTGCATATGCATAAATCAACATTTCTTCTTGGAATCAGTTGATTGTCTTAATTGTAAACTAATAAAAAAAATAAAAGAAGTATTGGCTGACAGACGTTCTAAAAAAATACGAGATTAAAACTGTGATAAATCTCTTTGAAATAGAACGATTGTGCTTTGCATTGTGAAAGTACACGGGAAAAAATAATAAATTGCATTAGAGGCAAACTTTGTTGGTCAATATTTAAAAATACTAAATTCCATTAAACGTTTAAAGCAGTATTTACTGTTGAATTTCAGTCATGTGTAATTAAATCCACGCAAAACAGTTCTTTAGATTTCGATAGATTTGTACTGTTGGAAAAAAACATAGGAATTTCAGACATTTCCGATGACGTTGATCCTACCACATCCTATAGGGTCCTTTTGCCTATCACAAAGTTAAAAAAATTTCCCGCCGAACTGGGATTCGAATTCAGGCCCTCGACTTCTGCAAACAGTACACTACACTACTACGCTACAACGCCTTTGTTGAGTAAATGGTGAAATCGGGGTACTTGTACAGTCTTATTAATTTTCAATTTACTTTTGTGGCTGAAATTATAGATGTTTTTAACACATTTTTACATTTTAGGAGTCTTTTAAGTTATTTAATGTTTTTATATACTTTCATGCAGGTCGTATGCTACAATGATGTAAATTTTGAAAAATGTTGAAAAAAAATTATTTTTGGAATTTTCCCGTGTAAAATAAATGTTGGCCACACATACTATGTACAGTCAAATCCGTTTATAAGGGATCCTGATTTAATGGCAAGCGGCTTTAAGGGACAGTTTTAAAATATTTGGTTGGCCAGCCTACCTTTCTATGTTAAAAATATCCGGGTATACGGGAACCGATATAAGGGAAATTTGGATATAAAGGACTGCTTTTCTATGCAATTAAGGCCTGTTTAGGTCATTGATAAGGGAAATTGTAATAAAACGAGCCGAGTAGTACATGAGATGCTCTCTAGAATACTACTGTATTTTTTAACAGCTAGACAAAAATGTTAAAACCAAACAAGTGGACGTCAAATTCTAAAGTATACTTTCAACTTGACGAGGCTCATCCCGATCACGAAGCAGATGACGATGCGACTCTAAAGTGAGCTGCTACAGCGTTAGGAATGGAGCTTTCACAGTAGAGAAGCTTACATTTACTGATTTTGCAACAATAGATGACAACTTACTAACGGAAGAGGATGTGACATAGGAAACAATAGTCCGTAGCATCACTCAATGTGACGAATCAGATGAGGAATCTGATGAAGATATTACAGAAGAAGAAGAACTGCTGTCAGTTCCAAGTGTGTCTGAAACTACAGAAATGATGCAGAAACTTCATTTTTTTGTAGCGCAGAAAAATACTGGGAAAAGTATTTTTTCGATTCTTTATAATGTTAGTGCTTGTGTGTGGCAAAATAAAATTAAGAAAAACAAACTACAATAACCGAATTTTTCATTAAATCTTAATAAATATATTTAAACAACATTGTAAATACCTTGCAGTTGACATAGCTTTGAATCAAAATAAAATAATTTTAACATAGTAAATAACTTTCGCTTAATAGGGAACTCCCTTAAACGGTTAAACGGGAATTCGGTTAAACAGGACAGAAAATGTTGGTCCCGCCAGATCCCTTATTAACGAACTTTACAGTACTCATAAAACACAATTATTTAATGACCCAGGTCAAAGGTCATTTTAGTTAGCAATGTAATGTAATGTAATGTAATGGCTTTATTGTCAAACATAACAGCGACAAGCGCTGATTTCCATAAGCAGACATTACAGCAATCGTAACAGTTAGGTCCGATTCCATCCTATCGGATTATTTTCTATAGTTGAAAATAGCATAGGATGCCATAGGATCCGATGGAATGTTTTACGGCTTACTCGAAATACCCTCTTCCTATAGGATCCGATGTCGTACTGTTGCGTGGAAATGTGTGTATAAGTTATTTTTTACTTCAATTTATTAGGTAAGTGCTTTGATGCATTTTTGAATCAAGAAAGTTATGCCTGAATTAGAATTATGTATTAGGTTTTATACAATTTGAAAATATTTAATTTTTTCGTTAATAAATGTTTTCTAAGGATCATATTTAAAATATCTTATAAAAAAATTAAAACCCTTTGTTAAAAATCTTCATAATGAACAATATTACAATTCAGGTAGTTCTAAAAGAATAGATTATGATAATTTGTTTTAACTTTGTTTAGATTCACGAGTGGGTTCCGTAAGTTTCAAAGTCAAAATCTGTAGCTTTGTGGCTCTCAACTTTTCTTCTTCGATTTGGAGCTGACGTAAATTAACGTTTACAAGTTCTGCTACGCTTTTTGCTATCTGCTGAAATGATCCATCTGCACTTTGCATGAGTAGAGTCACGTTTTTGCTAATTTGATTATTAAAATCTGCCATCATTACAAAAACATCGTGCATCCCGGTCAGTGAGCCCAGTATCTTGTTTTGTGAAATGAGAATGTCCTGTTTGCAATCTAAATCGACCACAAGGTTACAAAGAATTTTTAAATTAGGTCAGCTAACAAAACAAAGATACGGCAGCGTTTCAACAATACATTTTTAAATTGATATTTTTTTGTGCTTTTCTTACCTTTTTCTTCATATTTTTCTTTTGCAAAATTACAGCTTGAAGCTGAACATATTTTTTGATTGAGGGGGGACGAAATACTACATGATTTCTTGCGGGTGTAATACAATGTAGCTTGCGTGTTATGTACTGAACTGAAAGAATTTGTTGGCTGTGTGGATGACTTTAAATTATTTGAAATAACTGGCCAAGATGGTTGCAGAGATGTAGAATTGCTATTCGTAACAATGAAGTTGTCAGTAATGTCCTCCATTTTATATTTTAAAGCTAGCTTTTTGTTCATCTTGGGATAGGTCTACATGTACAGATTTATCTAATTAGTTAATTATGCCTACTTTAGACTTTATTGTAAATTATTTAAATTTTTGTAAATATATAATCCAACTAAAAAGATATTCACTTTTTGTTTCACTTGTCTACTAGAATTGTGAATAAATGGCTCTGAGAGTCCAGACTTATCTGAGGTTTTTTAAAGAACTGCCTTTCCCTACTGTGGTTGTCATTTTAATTTAATTTTATCAACGTCAATGCGCATGTCGTGCTGTGAATAACAAGATAAAGATACGTACTGCTAGTTAAGGTTCAAATCCGTTTCCTTCCATTTTTCGCTGATAGCAAATCTGCTTTCTTTCAGTTTACTTTAAAAGCAAATCCGTGTCCTTCCGCTTTTGATTTAATTGTAATTTTTAGATGACCAATTCATAGTAGCATGGTTATGAAAAGTGCAAACTGCTTTAATCGCTTTTTTCTAAATGCAAAATGTTCTAACTGCATGATTTTAAAAAGCCCGTTGCTCAAAATTTATGATTTTAAAAATTGTAAAATGTACTACTGAAGTGATTTTAGTCGCCAATTACTCCAGCTCCGTGATTTTGAAAAGTAAAAAATGTTCTTATAGCATTGTTTTAGGTTGCAAGCTAGTCTAACTCAATGATTCTAAAAAGATCAAAATTTTCTAACTACACGGGTTTAAGTTGCAAATTGAACTAACTAGATAACTTTGAAGAATTCAAGATGTTCTACTTACATGCTTTTGAATATTAAAGGTAGTTTTAGCTTTTTGCACTTCTAAAATGTTGCATTTAGAACATGTTGAAGTTTGTAATATTTTGTAATTAGAACAATTTAAAGTTTTGTAAACATAATTAAAACATTTTGCAATTTCCAAAATTATGTAGTTAGGTTAGTTTACAATTAAAAACAGTGTTGTTAGAACATTCTTCAATTTTTAAAATCACAGTTTTAGGGCAATGCACGACTAAACTCATGTGGTTAGAACCATTTGCAGTTTTTAAAGCCGTATAGTTAGAACGTTTTGCGTTTTAAATTATGCAATTAGAGCAATTTGCAGTTCTCATAACCATGTTACTATGAATTGGCCAGCTAAAACGCTTATTTAAATCAAAAGTGAAAGGACACGGATTTGCTTTTAAGGTAAAATGGAAGAAAGCGGATTTGCTTTCAGCGAAAAGTGGAAGGAAACTGATTTGATTCTTCACCGGTGATACGTTAGTGCAATTCTATAGATATGAGTAATACCGTCAAACACGTTTTTACTCAATACTATACAAAACATATGATTCTGATCGTGAGTTGAGTACTACGGATTTTCACAATAAGCTAGGTACTTTGTATTTGAGGTATCCTGAGTTTAATATATCATATTACGTTTTTCATCAGATATTTGGCAATAGGTTAGATTTCGTTGCACTATGACGTAAAAAAACAGAGGATGTAGTATATAGCTTAGGTTATATTTATCCGGCCATTGATTAAAGAACCCTCTACGACAGCATAATTAAATGTGTGGCATAGCTACCTTAGTTTAGTCAGACTAGACTAGAAAACTACTGACTTGACTAGACTTGTCGACAATTTTTGGTCATACGCCATAGCTAATATTTTATTTTTAAATCAAAATATCAAACAAATTGTTTTTATTTGTTAATCAAAAATAAAGTGTTCGTGTTGGTAATAAAGTGGTATGAAAAAATTTTATAATTGAATAAAAAATTTGATAAAATGAAAAACCTAACAGTGCAGCATCCTAAATAATTTAATTGATTAATAACAAATATTACCATTCAATATTTAATATCAACTACAATTGAATATCATAATTGATTTCAATCGTTCGAATTTAAATTATGTGCGGCTCTCAGAAATCTCGCTCCTTTTATGTTATTTACCTTTCGTCATGTTCATCTCTTTCAACGTCTTTACTGTGTGCCTTGTGAATTTGAACATGTTTCGCAGATGATGACAAGTCTTTCCTGTCCAGGTCCTTAGAGACACTAAACTTTGGATTAGAAGGACCAGTAAACTGTACCGATGTGGAGGCTGGCCACGATGCAGATGTCACGATAGTGGGCAGCTCAATTTTCGGGTCGTCGTACGTGCGTAGTCAGGTGGTCGCTTTTGCCGGAGCTTGCAGTGCTTGCCGTAGACAACTTCCTGCCTATCAATGTATTAGCCAATGTTGTAATCCGTGATTTTGTATCAGTGGAAAACGATGATTGAGTACTGGACGCCTTGTGTCTGTGGTGAAATGACCTCTAAAGAAGACAATAAAGGGACAACGTTGGTCCATTGGTTATTATTTCATTTTTACCTATTTTTTCAAGTAATATTTATGTACATAACTGTATGAAGAAGATGATTTATTATAGCCCTGACTACAGTCTAAACTTCTAAACAGAAATAGCTAAACAATCACGTAGCTCATTTGACTGCATTATTTGTATTGAAAATCTTGAAAAAAAATTATTTGTAAAATATTTTTGCAACTAAAAATGTGTTGCACCAAATAAGAAAATATAATTTTGATTCAAATTAGTACTACAGAGAATGTTGCTTGTTAATTTGGTGCAAATTAACAAAATAAAAAAACTGATGTTTGTCTAACAACTCTTCAGTCATTTCAGTTTTTAGATGCTGAGCTTAAAAATCTATTTAAATTGTCATGTCCGTCTGTTTGTCTGTTTTTCGATGCCGTGTCTGTTGGTCATGCTCTACGGGTCACAATTCTTAACCGATTTTTATCAAACAAATTTTAAATAACCAAAAAAGCAAAGGGAAACTGCTCCTATGTTTTTGAGGTTGATTGGACGAACCATCTTTTGACAATTAACGGTTATTTGGACCAATTTTTTGGCGATACAAATAATTTCTAACAAAAACGGGAGTCGGTTTCTATTTACATGCAAACACATACTTCTTTATAAAACTAGGAAGGTAGAAACGTGTGCAGTACGTTTACAACATAATGCTTCAAACTGTTAGGATGCCAGGTACTCAAGCGAAACACAAAACAGACTGCTGAAACTGCTAAGGAGCGTTTACAATTTATGTCCTTATATCATTTTGTGACGCACCCACATTTCGTCAATAAAGCTAATTATAGTGCGAATTACACCTGCTTGCCGAAATCATAACATCAATTGTAAATGCTTCCTTTGCTTACACTTTCTATGCTTTATTGTTTGCTCGAATGGACTATTGGTTTCGCACCTCATACTTCAGCTCATGCGTACGATATTCGTCACGAATACTATTCGTGATATCTTGTCAAGAATCGTCCCTAATGATGTCTTTCAATACTATAGTTTTAAGTACCCCCATTTCAAACTACAAATTTTTTTCCAACCTGTTTTAATAATTACATGTAATGAACTTACTTATTTTTTTTGTAGATATTTGGGGATCGTCCCTTATGTCGTCCTTTAAATATCATAATTTGAAGTACCCCTATCTCCAACATAAAGTTTGTTCATATGCTGAGCAGGCATCTAATGGAATAGTGTTGGCTGTCTGTTTGTTTGTCTGTATGGCTGCAGGTCACATGCTACAGGTCACATTTTTTAACTGAATAAATTTAAACAACTTTTTATTATCTGGAAGTTTAAGCAAAAATTGCTGTACAGTTTTTGATTAGAATCTGGTTAAGCATCCCGCCACAATTAAATTTGATTGGACCAAAGTTAAAATCATGTTTTAAAGTAAAACAGAAGGGGTGACAATTCATAGAGGTGGATGCAGACCTGTGAGCTTGTCATGTTGTGTCAATAAAAATGCACGGAATATTATCACAATTTACATTACAAGTAAAGGTACTTATCTATGTACGTTCACAGGACAGCCAAGAATTGTTGTATTGTGGTCGTGAGTTTGAGACTGCAGGATCGAATTCGAAGATCTCCATGAGCAGGTCTGGGTACTAGGTATTGATTACCACCTCAGCTTATTGACATCCAACTTTCTCAATACGTTTCACGTACATACGTATAAGGCTCATACATAGTAGCGGTTATTCTGTACGTCTTTCAAATATCACCATTTTACGGATCCTTCTTTATTAATACATATCACGAAAATACGTAAGTGGCTTAAATATAGTATGACATCGTTCTTAAATGAGGTCATTCAAATATGACCATTCAGCTCTTTTTAGCAGCAATACTTGTAATCAGTCCACTTTTACTGGCGCTGACTGCGAGAGTTTCATGTTTGCCTTACTAAAAAAAGCATTGTTTACCAGTGACCAAGCTTTGCTGTACAGCAATTAAATTGTAATCTCAGTATTTACTTCGGACTCACGGTCGCCAAATCTTGCGCGAAGCGCAGGATTTTTACAAACAAACTTTTGTATTTTTCCTATTAAAAATTGCTCTAGCCCTTTTTTATTAGGCTGTATTATTAGAGAGACAAATGTCATACGCGCAACCCGGTAAATGTATTATTGGAAATATAAGTTTGGCATCTCTGCTTCGCACTTGTAATGATGAGATATTTAATTTGAAGACTCCGAATGACATCTCTCCACTCTCTTGCAGACTAATATGATGAAGAGTGCGATTGCCTCGGCGAAATGAATCATGTCAGCCAAGAACCAATACCAAGCCCCCGAGTTACCTTTGAATATCCAACTAATGATCTCTACCCACCAAGTCACGCCCGAGACAATGGAGATCTTTATGAAGATTTTTTGTATAGTAATTAAAAAAAATGATCAAACAAAAGTTGTACAACGGTAACAAAGTGACATGGATACAGCTACCTTTTAGCTATACTGCTGCTGAATACGTTTCTATTTAAAATAGTGTAGTGGATTTTTGATAGAATACAAAAAACAGCGCAAGGCATTTTAAACAATTACACATTTTTGAAAATGATAAAATCAGTTAAAAACACATTTTAAAAAAATAAAAATCCTTAAACAACACATTTTTAAAAGACACACAACCAGCTTAACACACATTTTAAAAACGAGACAAAGCTGCTAAATACACACTTGAGAAAAAGCGAAATCTTTTAGCAACAAATTTTTGAAGGTCTAAAAATTAGCTAAATACACATTTTGAAAGAGGAAAAATCATTGGACAACATATTTTTGAAATTCGCAAAATCAACTCACAACACATTTTAAAATGTCGGAAATTCAGCTAAATACAGATGTTTAAAGAAAAATAATCTTTGAATAACACATTTTAGAAGGTCGCAAAATCAGCTGCCTACACATTTTAAAAGGTCGCAAATTCAGTTAAATTCACATTTGGAAAGAAAAAAATTTTTAGACAACACATTTTTGAAGGTGGCAAAATCAGCTAAGTACATATTTTTTAAACAAGAAAAATATGTTATATATACATTTTCAAAAACCAAAAGTTTTTAACAACACATTATTGAGACAGGCAAAGCCAATAATCTAATACATATTTTCATCAAAATCTGATAAAAGCCTTAAAATCAGCTGAATACCGATTGTTGAAAGCACCAAAATCTTATCCTAAACAGTGGTAACTATAATTGTTACTATATTGCATCATAAAATAAAAATTAAAGAATGAAACTGTTTTTCTTAGAAAGTACATATTTACATCTGTCTTTGTCCATAAGTGCTCTTAATACTTGCCCGTCGCGTCAGCTGCTGTAAACTGAACATTCGAAAGGTCGTGGAACAGAAGAAGATCAAAATAGCAAATAGGAGAGCGAAACGTGGCCCAAACCAATGTGCAGACATTGCAGCCGCTGACAATAAACATTAGCGAGATTCTCTATAATTTAGAGGAATTAAATTGTATACAATTGTCGGACACATTTGATCTATGCATATTAAATAATGAAATCAATAATTTAAAAATTATAAAGATACTGCAAATAAAAAACAATATTAAATCCAACAACGGGATCGTCAAAAAATGATTTCATTGAAATATTTACAATTCTTAGACCCTATGACCCCGCTGTCATCAGTTCATAGCCATAGCGTAAGCAGGCCTGCAGTTGCAAGTAGCCCGGCCATGGTCTAGCTCTTGGTTACGGCCCTTATCGTTTGCAATTTTTACACGTTTTTGCACTGTTATTTTTTTAGTTAGCCTGAGCCCAGCCTCTTATGGAGCCCGGCCCTGGCTCAGTGGACTACCTGAATAACCTATCACGCCGGCCCTGCGTAAGCTACAGTGCAATGCAATGCTAAGTGTATGTGCGTCAAAATAGATTTAGACTTATTTTCAAATGTGAATAAGTCTAATATTTCAAACTTTATTTTTGAACAAACTGTGCGACGTCCTCAAAATTAAAACTGTACTGCTTTCCTTTCTTTGTAACATAACCTAAAGTGTAGTTTATTTTTTACATTCTTATGCACTTTTATATAAAAATAAGTACACTAGTTTTTTGTTATTTTTTTAATAATTTTAAACTCAAGCTGTATCTTTTAATAACGAAATTTATGATTACCATACTGTTAGGGGTGTCATTGGCACTCCCACTTCAGCACATAAGTGAGATGTGCAAAGTCTTTAAGCCTGGTGTAGCGTGATGCTGACAGTTAAAAAAACGTCAGCATTACTGGATAGAGTTAGCGGAGGTGCCGGACGTTGTTAACCCTAATAGGTTTGCGACGTGGAGATTAGTGAAGAGACATGGACTACGTGAGAAGACACAATTCTGGCAGCAAATACCACACCACATTGTATAGATAAATACAATTTGGAATGACAAGCATTATTTTAATGCGAGTCATAAATAAATTCATTATTAGTTGTTTGTAATTTGTATGCAACTATGAGACTGAAATTATGTGTGAATGAAAAAATAAACATTTAGTCCTAAAGAAGGATTCCAAGTTGAAAGGTGTTATTCTTGAGTGATCTTGTTTATTATATACATAATATAGATTCAGTGCATAATACATATTACCTAAGTACATGATCATGTAGGCATTAAGGTATACTGGTAGGTGAATCCAACACATATCTATGGAAGCAGAAGCTCTAATTATCGTTATTTGCTTTATACTGTCTATATGAATAAAAATTAACGTAGGTCCGGGCATGTGTAGAAAATATTTTACAATTTTTTAAATGCGTAAGATACCGTTTTGGGAGCTTTAATAAGTATGAAGCAAGAAAAACAAACTGAGTCAATATTGAAGCCAAATAAATAGCTTATGAATGCATAAAAATTATTGAAACAAATTACATGTGTGTTAAACTAGGTGTTATATTTGAGGCAAACAAAACTTTACAAGACCTTATCAGGCGAAAAGTGCATATAAATATTACAGAAAGTAATAAATTCAAAACATAATTATTTTTACTTATCATCAGACACAAAAGTATCAAGTGCTGATGCAAAAAATAATTCTCCTTCTTCAAAAAACACAATAGATTTTAAATGTAAGTAAGCAACAACAGTTATTTTGTTTTTTAACAAGCCTATTTTATATTTGCTATTTTTGTCGTTATAGCTGTTAACATTATTATTAGCAAGCCTATTTACATCATTTTGTTCTTTAATGCACTGCTTTGGCAGTATGAACATTCCTATTGTTTAATTATTAAATTAAATACTATCAAAATTTGGCATATTGTGCTTTATTTCTGATGGCAGTTGTAGCAATATTTTAAACTTAGCTCGTCGAGTAATTATGAGGGCATATTTAGCGACAAAATATAGGACGGCTTATTCACCATATTGATAGGTATCTTTCACGTCGTTGAATTAACTTATTGCATACCATAAAAATAAATTGTTTAACAAGTTTCTAATGGACAAGTAATTTTTTAAAGTTAAAAGTCATACACAGGTTTATGGAACTTTTTTCTCTTTAAATACTAAAAATAGCACAGTGGTAAGCTATTTCAGTAGTTATCACTCCCTTGACAATAATAAAATCAACATCATTGAAATACAGATGATCAATAAAAATTTATATTATTAGCGTCGTATACGTAAATTTTGCAATATTCTGTTGCATAGGATTCTCATGTACACATTAAAGCCACAATTATAAATTTGTAGCACGTGTAGACAAGTAAATAATAAAATTGCTCGTATACATTTGTTACTAATTAGGCTTTAATATAAGAAAAACAAAATATTCAATTCAACATGAATCAGGTGAAAACGCAATGGCTTTAACACGGATTTTTGTATTGCCACAAAACTATTTTTAATGAACCGATGTCATAATTGACGGATTTTGTTAGACTACAGACATACCTATATACGCAGTAGATAAGACCATTATAGGACTGTCGTGAAAAAATCACTGATTTAAATACAGTATGTAAATAAGCTTTTGTGAGACAGAACTACGAAAACAAAAAGTAAAACAAATTTTGTTTAATTGTAATCGGAAGGGTGTAATTATGCGTACATTTTGTTAGGTGAGACAGTACTACAAGGTAGTGCAACTTTTGAACCACTACGGATGAGTTAAATAAAATATGGCAGAGAATTGACTGGAATGTTCAGTATAAAGCGACCGGTTTCAGGATTTATTAATAATTTTCTTCAGGCTTTATATTTCAATGATAAACTTGTAAAACAAATTTTGTTTAACTGTAATATGCAGGGTGTAATTATGCGTAAATTTTGTTAGGTGAGACAGTACTACTAGGTAATACAACTTCTGAACCACTACGGATGAGATAAATAAAATATGGCAGAGAATTGACTGGAATGTTCGGCATAAAGCGACCGGTTTCAGGATTTATTATTAATTTTCTTCATGCTTTATATTCTGATGATAAACTTGTAAAACAAATTTTGTTTAACTGTAATCTGCAGGGTGTAATTATGCGTAAATTTTGTTAGGTGAGACAGTACTACTAGGTAGTACAACTTCTGAACCACTACGGATGAGGTAAATAAAATATGGCAGAGAATTGAATGGAATGTTTGGTATAGAGCGACGGGTTTCAGGATTTATTATTAATTTTCTTCAGGCTTTATATTCTAATGATATACACACTTGTGAAATAAATTTTGTTTAATTGTAATCTGCAGGGCGTAATAATGCGTAAAGTTTGTTTAAATTATTTTAAACTTTTATTTTTGTAGTTTAATAGTTTGTACGTACGCCGTTTCCTTTTTAAAAAATTACTATGTTGAATGTTTAAGGTCAAAGGTCAACAAAAGCAATTTTTGAGAAAAGCATTAATTTCCTTTTTCGGCAAAACAGGATATGTCTAATTAATTATTGTTGGAAAAATGGGATAAGTCCACCTAAAATATAGATTTATCATTTAAATTTAGTTTTTAAGTGTTTTAGTAGTTTGTAGAAGACCATTGCCGTGCGTTAGTTTTTTTATGCAAAGAAAGATAAAAAGTTGAAAAAAAGTTTGATTTTCTTCAAATTAATTAAAACTTTTTGTCATGTGACATAAAGTAAAAATATTGATTTTTTGGCAAAACAAGATAAGTCCACAAATTAAATTTTTTTTAAATTTTCCTTAAAATTTTAGAGCCTGTATAGAATTAGCAAACTACTTGTAATTACGCTTCGTTAGATGCAATATTATAGAAGAAAATTGAGTTACAAAACCCTAACCTGTCACCATTTATTCGTTTTTAGTTGTTTCTGCGAAATTTGCTTTGATAGACTTATTTCTTTTTGCCAAAAAACTCTTCAAATATTGAATGATGTGCAGCATGTCAAAATTAAGTTTAAAAACTCACAACACATTTTTTAGTTAAAAAACATGTTGGGAAACGCAACGTCTGCAATTCATTGACACTTAAATATAATTTTCACACAAAAAACTACTTCTCTATAATTGTCTCTTGTGTTTGTTAGGTACTGTAACGTATGAAACAACTTGACGAGTAAAAGAAGAATACAATTACACAAATACATGCCATATAACTATTTATGTGACACTTTAAAAAAAAACAATAGGTTTTGAAGCAATAAACATACGTTACATTACCCTAAATTACCAGCAACTTGAACCTTATTTATTTTCATTGATTATAAAAATCTAGAAATTTGTAGTTGAAGGTGCATCTCTACGTAATGACTTGCATTTCTTGGATAAAAAAAGGTTCTTTGGAGTTTCCAAGAACAAAAAATTAAATGTTTGCAATAGTTTGTGATTATTGGCAACTATTTACATCTTTACATTTTAAAAGTACGATGATCAAATAAGCAATTAAAATCACATACTTGGATCGCATATAAATAAAAATGAATTATTTATTACTTACGCTATATCATTCTTAAGTCACGCGTTCAAAATATTATTCAATTACTTATAATTAACTCATTCGTTACTATTGCTTAATGCAAGTAGCTATTCAATTATTTCTCACAAAGTTAAGAGGAAGGAGTAAGTACTTAGTGATAACCTAAAAGCAATAGGAAAAAAAAAGGTGGTGATTGAAATTTGTGATAGTACACAAAGAGACTGAAAAGTGTTGTTTCGTTTTTAATTACAAATGCTGCAGTACGTCAACATAAGCTAGTAATTTGCAACTTACAAAATTTTAATTTATGATTATTGGATGAGCTATTGTTTTTCATACTATGGAGCAAAAATATAAGGTGCAAAAGCGCTATATTCAACTAAAGTGACGTTATGACACTTATTATGTAAGACTCAAGTTCACTTAAGCAAAACTATATTTTGCAAAGAGCTGAGCAATATAACTTACATTGTTACATTGAATAAACACACTAACAATAAGTCCCGTCCGTATATACTAATGAACGTTTACAGCGGAATGATAATGAGTTAGGTCGCCCCAGCCCCCTACCTACCTATGGCAATATTGTACAAGTTATTATTGTTTTATGCATATATATGTATTTACATTTTGTGCATTTTACCTAACTTAACTTTCCCACGCGTGCATTGCATGTATTTCGAACTGTTGTCTAATTTTGACATACCCCACATCTTCAAGTGTTACTTTACTTGTAGACGTAGCAAACCTATTTGCTAAACTGCTAAACCTATTTTTATGCTTTAATGAGAATGCAAATAAAATAAAATGAAATTCAAAAGGATAAGTAATAAGCATAAGTAAGAGTAGTTGAAAGTAATATTTATTTGATAAAACTCTTTTTAATACAGCAAATTATTAACAAAATATTCAGCTAAATCTGACAACTACAGAGCTTTAATTTGTTGTTCATGTAAATAACTACAAATGTCAAAAACTTTACTATTAATCTGTCATAATTAATTATTCTCTACATTTCGTTCGCTGACAAGTACTTCAAACGGGAGAGGGGACGTCACAATTCCATAATCCGCATCAAGTGTTGGAATTTTGTCAGTACAAGACAAAGAAAAGTGTTGAAAAAAATGCGTTGTCATTATAAATAGTTGGTCACGAGCAAATGCTTCACCGATGCAACTCCTTTTACCAAAACTAAACGGAAGTGTAACACCAGGTGACTTTGGAGCATTCTTGTTGACTATGTTGGCGTCGTCAGACAGAAATCTTTCTGGTTGAAATGAATGCGGCTCTGACCAAATTTGAGAGTCATGGTGAATCCCGTAGAGGTTTGCGACGATTAAAGTGTCTTTTGGAATTGTGTATCCGTTAAACTAAACATCTTCAAAAGCTCGATGAAAAAAAGCAAGAGGAGTGACAGATGTGATTCGAAAGAGCTCCTTAATGACAGCTTCTGTGTAGGGCATTTTTATTCGGTCTGCAATTGTAGCCGTTCGAGGTCGGCCATTTTCATCAACTTCAAAACCAATGACAGCGTCAATTTCTGCTTGAAGTTTTTGCTGAATGTGAGGTTCTCTTGCCATGTAAAGAAAAAGCCAGTCCAGAGAAACAGTTGTAGTGTCTACCGCTGCCAGAAAAATGTCACTAGTTGCAAAACTTTGTTCTTGACCTGTTAATTTTTTAGTGCAAAGTAGTCAAAAATTTCAGTGACTTGAATACTTATAGCAGAAAAAAACAACTTATCGATAATTGTTATATACAATAACCTTCAAAAAAACTTGACTCTGTATTTTTTGTTTTTGCCACATGGTCTAGGTACGCATGTGTGAAATTCTTTGGTTGGCCAGCCACGTAATTTCTTTTGCTCTCCCTTATTTGTTCTTTCATTAGGCTGTAAGTTGAAATAAGTCCACTTTCGACATGATTCATTCCTAGAAATGTCAACGTTTTAGATACGCATGACGAAAACATGGACATTTGTGAGATCACGCTGCCACCTTTACGCAATACCCTTGTTTCAGAAAAACAAAAACGAAAAATACTTTTAAAGTTATTTACTAATTAAAATATCAAAATATCTCGCCTATAATTCATAAAAATAATTTGGTTGAATGTTTTAACAAAGTTACTTGTCAACAATCTGATTTATATTACGCAGCATTGGGTCATTTTCACTAAATCTATGTCCCATAATAGAAACCCACAGAGAATTTATAACAGGATATTCAAAGAAATGATGAATTATTAGTTTTTTCGGTTTTTGATTATCAAATGAAGTTTTGCACTGATTTCGAAGTGCTTTTAAAAATTTAGAAATTTCTTCTAATGCTTTGAATTCCAGCTCTGTTTTTGAAAATGCGTTTCCTTTAAAAGCTCTAATGGCAAATCTTCGTTGCTCAGTTTGCCGGGGTCCTTCGCCAAAACTAAGTCCTTTAAACAAATATAGACAAAATTGCTAATTTTCTTATTTTTTTTGTTATGTATATTGTTCAAATAGTTTAAATTAATTTAATTAATGAATTTAAGTTTAGAATTTAATTATTTTCATAACTGTACCTCTCATTTGAGTTGCTTTGATGAAATTTGCAAAATGAGGTCGTCCAGATAAAGATTCAAGGTTAAATGCTTTTTTTATTATTTTTGCATCATTTAAAACTACAGCTCTATAAACAAAGAAAAACTAATATGACCTAATTAGGAAAGAGTAACGAAATAAAAAGAAATATTTCATTGAATCCAATACACAACTTTTATAATTATTTGTATTAAAAGTTAAATATAAACCTTTTGAAACATTCATAAAAATAACCACTATAAGAAAATGAGCTGAAAATTTTATATTTTCTAGTCTGCAATTTTAAATCAAAGTCAAACAATTTTTTATTATCTTACGGAACCCTTCCGAATCTAACAGAAATAATAGGCCCATGAATCCTAGCCCATTTTAAAAATGTTGCTGCAGAGTTTTTGCCTAAAAATGGGATGTGACCCAAAATTGGGAGGCCCCATGGACCTATATTTAAAATTAACAGTCACAAAATCCATAGTTACAAATTAAATGTATAACTGTACGATAATTTATTAAAGCTATGCAAAAAATAAGTAGAAAATTAATTTTCAAGTAAAAAAAATATGTAATTATAAATTGTTTTTATAAAAGATAATAAATTTTGTTTTCTAACCTGGTGGTTCGATTTGCTTTTGGTTCTTATAACTTTGTTTCCAAAAAAGTAGCCAAATACAAGACACAATTCCAAGAGCAATACAAGTCACTATCAAACTTGTCAACATTGTTGTTAACAGTAATTCCGATTAAATACAGTTTTTATGTTTTACAAAAACGAAGACTCCTGACGTGTGTTTGATATGGAGTACAAGACCCGTCTTTATTATTTTTCAAGCTGGCAATGAAATTTATAGTACAACGTTATTGTTTTTATGAGTAAGCGGAAAGGAGTTATGAAAATCGAGGGCTTTGCGGCTGATTTTACTCCTCTGGACCAATAGTAGAAACTGAGCCTACAGCAAAACTAAAAAGCTGCACACCAATTTTCGTAGGCTAATATCATGGGTTAATTCCCGGTGTGTATTAAAATAGACGTCACTTTAAAATTTTATTATCAACGTTATAGGTGGAATCAATGCATCTAGTTGGTCACTGATAACATGATGTGTTTAATATTGCAATGTTATAAGAAATAGCTGACTGATTCTAAAAGCCTGGTTACATAGCTAGCATCATCAATAATGCCAGCGTTAGCAATTATTTTCTGAAACTTGCTAATAAAAAACGCTACGTAGAAAACACAGCAACTTGCTGATAATTTGAAATTGCATTTACATAGGCAGCATTAGGGATGGCAGATTGAAAATTCCCAGGAAATTTGGGAGTTTTGGGAGTGGGAATTTACAGGGAATTTTGGGAGTTTTCAATGCAGGGAGTTTATTAAAAACTCCCTTTGATTGCATTTACGAAAATTCCCAATATGCCGGGAATATTCAAGGAGGGAATATTGGGAGTTTTCAATGTGAAGTGTATGATCATGGCACCGACATCTACACTAGCCGCACAAATCTTCAACACAGAAGATTTTAAAAGCATAGGCGCCACATTTAACATTCTCAACTTTCATTCATGCATTCAACATTTTCAACTTTGAATCATAATTTCAAAATTTTCAATTTTGATTCATACATTCAACATTGTTGATCCTAGTTCTCACATTAGACAATTTTAATTTTGATTTTTACATTTTTACAAGCTTGTAAAATCGAATTCTGTGTTTAGCAAGCAGTTTCAACTAATATCTTGATTAAATATGCCACGACCAGCAGATCGGATTTGGTTACATTGGAAGGTGTGTGAAAGTGGAAAATTAAAGTGCAGATTTTGTGATAATCTGCAGTTAAAAAATGCAGTCAAGTGTAAAAAACACATTTTAATGTGTGAAAAGGCACCTAGACATCTTAAAGAAGAAATTAAATTAGAACTTAACACTAAACAGCCAGTTCCGTTGTTCAGGCAGGTTAGCAATTCAGGCTCTGTTGCCAATCAACAAATAGAAAATGCTTGTGAACTAAGTACAGATACCGAGGATGAGGTCTATGACGCTTCAAATTCAGAAACACACCCATCTCCGTCTTCGACATCATCGTCTTCTTCGTCTTCTAGAGTTGTATTAGGCGAAGCATCAACGAGCAGTAAAATTGATAACCATGTGTTTAGCTTTTCCAAAAAGGATATTAAAGAGCTTCGAATCCAGTTTTTAAAAGCACTTATAAGTGGTAATGTTCCGTTTAGCTGGGTTGATAACTACTATCTCAAGCGATTCTTTGAACAACTAGGGTGCACTTTTTTGTTACCTGGAAGGCGAGAAGTGTCAGGCACAATTTTAAATACACTGTATTCAATGAGTAATACTCGCTTAAACAAAACTTTGGAAGAACTATCTTCCTTTGCGATTGTTCCTGATGGGTGGAAAAATATCAAGCGAGATGGAATTATCAATGTCATGGTCGCAACGACTTCAGTGTGCGAATTCTACAAATCATTTTCAACCGGTAAGCAGTTTTCTTAACTAAAATGCAACATTTTGTACCTTTAATGCATCGTGTGGGAGAATCTACTGCTTGATTTGTAAACGAGGCTAGTTCTCACGTTTTTATGAATTAATTTATGTTAATGCAGGATCTTCTTCAAACACTGGGGAATATATTTGCGAAGAAATATTGAAGATCATTAACGAAATTGGTCTTGAGAAAATATCGGCTGTAGTGAGTGACATGGGAGCAAACTATGTGCTCGCAAGAAAAATGATTTCACAAAGTCATCCTCATATACTATCAGTCAACTGTGCAGCTCATTTATTGAATTTACTTGTTGGTGATTTGGTCAAAATTCCAACATTAAATAGTTTGGTTAAGAGAGCTAGGGCGATCGTAGTAGAAATAAATGGATCAAAACTAAAGCATGGACACTACAACGAAGAGTTCATAAAATACTCTAACGAGGAAAAAGAAAAAGGTTGCGATGTCCGCAAAATTTCATTAACTCTTCCGGCGGACACTCGGTGGTTTGGAATTCGAGATATGCTTTATTCACTGAAGAGAAGTCGCCCAGTATTACGTCGCTTATCAGTTAAAGATGAAGTTGATTTATCCTTTTCTGCCACTAGAACTTTGAAAGACGACGAGTTTTGGAGAAAACTCGATTTAGCTTACGATTTCTTGAAACCAATTGTGAACGGTAACATACTTTAACTTATACTTTGAGAATTACTTATTGCATATAAGGATTAACTGCATGATTAAACTCCATGAGACTGTCACTAATTGCAGTTTGGTTTTCTAGGGATTGCTGCTGCTGAGGCAAATAATTCAACACTTTCAGATGTTGTTAAAGTATTTCATATTCTTGAAGAAATATTTGTGGATACTGTTTCAGCTGATGTTGTCTCTCACTGCCTTGCTAGTCAACTATTTACTATCAAAGCAGAATTTTTAAAGGCTGCAAAAATTTTTCAAAATAGAAGACAGGAAAAGTTTATTCCCATTGAAAGTTATGTTGCCCATTATTTGGATCCACGATACCGTGGTTCCTACTTTAAGGATGATGAGCATCTGACAATTCGTGTTTTAAATGCAATGACTCGAATGATAGCGGATTTCGGTATAGCATGTAGTGATAAGGAAAAAGAGGAGTTTGCATCCCAGTTGTCAGCCTTCAGATTGAAGGAAGGGTTGTATGGCTTGGAACTGTTTGCTAGTTCATCCCCATCCCTTTATTGGAAAAACTTATCGTCTTTTGCATCTACCAAAAAACTAGCGACGATGGCTCACCGAATTTTATCAATTCCTAGCTCAAGCGCTGGAGTTGAGCGTAGTTTTTCAGTGCAAGGTAACGTGCATACAAAAACTCGCAATAAACTAAAAAATGAGACAGTTGACAAGGTCATGAAAGTGAAGTGGTCTCTTCACAATGAGGCTAGTGCCAATAATCCGACTCAAAGTGCTACTACGTCAACAACTCGTACAATGCGAGAAAAACTTGGATTGAACAATGATGGTGAACCAGAGTATGAAATAACGATGGAAGATAACGATATTAAAGATTTTGAACTTGCGGAGCCCTACAACGAAGATGAGTTAAACGAATTAACTACAGACCCTGAGGACCGTAATGAGATGTAAAATTACGTAATATAGTTAGATCCGGATACCGCGATTTATCCTTGTAGAATTGGATTTATACTGTTGCTGTTTTTACGGTGAAAATAAAGTTTAAATGTTTGGACAATTCTGTGTTCGTTGTATTTTTATTAATTATTATCTCAAACAAACCAACAAAAATCCTACTTTCATGTTACTACTAATATAGTCTAACTTTACTAATAAAGTGTTGTTTTTTATTTTTTGAAACTTGGTGTTTTAAGGTAATATTAGGAATATTTCCAAGGAATATTGGGAACATTGGGAATTTTCCCTGGGAATTTTGGGAGTTTTCAAGTAAGGGAATTTTGAGGGAATTTTGGGCATTTTCAGGGAGTTTTGGGAGTTTTCAAAATTCCCGGCATATTCAGCTGGGAATGGGAATTTTGCCATCCTTAGGCAGCATTATAAAAACTAAAACTTGCCGCGAAATAATTGTGGTGTTTTACTAAGAAACTTAAAACTTGCAATAATATAGTACTAATGTTTACTAAACTAATTTTAGTTTCTGGCGATTCATTTTAATTATGGTTTCACATGATTAAAATAATATTTTAGCTGCACTAAAACAACGAAATAGTGATGCCCATTGTCGGGTGCTTAAAATTTATTTCTATTTCTATATACATATACTACAGAACTAATGAGTATACACGCTTAGAAAAGATCTTGACACGAATGTAGTTAGGTCGTGGCAACAGGTTAAGCTGTTAACTTTGACAGGTTTAGTAGTAATTTTTGAAATTTTCGAGGGTGGGGAAAACTGTTAACCACATGCAACAACACTGTTGTTGCAAAACCCAACACCAAACTTGTTAAATCTACACTAAACTTGTTGAAGCATTTATATCACTGTATATGTATGCTAAATTAGTAATGCATAGATATTGTGTTGTGGCAGTCCAGTGGTTAAGAAGCCGGGTTCGTATTCCAAAGGGTTAGGGTTCGAAACCAGGGGAACGATTCCAGTTTTTGGTGTTATTTTTTAATTAATAAAATCATTCAACAGGATTAGCGTTGCGTGATTCAACGCCGTTCTAGTATACTCAGCCTAACAGTTTTCACTGTAAATCACTAATAATAATCCTGTTGACCGTGGTTAAGAGGATTCACTGTGGATGTCGTAGTAACAAGAAAGTACTAAAGTAGTCAATTCACTCCTATTTTTCTAAGCGTGTAATTAAAGTAACAATTAAAATAAAGTTTCATTAAAGCTATCTCCACTATTTTCCATTTCACTTTCATTCAAAATTGATTGACGAGTTCCTTTAACTCTTAGTAATATTTAGCGTGTTTAAACAAACTAAAAAAAAATTAGCACGCAACCGTTAAATTAAGTATTATTTAATAAAACTAATTCCGATGGTTTGTATTAATTTGGTACTCAACATGTAGAATATTTTATATTTATAAATGCTCCAACAATTAAGTTAATGCATCAAAGTACTAAATTAGTTAAAGTGAAATCACTTTACTTTTGGTGACTCATGGGTCAACTATCTGAAGTATATTTTTACATCTCATCACACAGTAATTGCCATATATAAATGACTCAACTAAAAATTCTGAATAAAACACTGAAATTAAAATCTATGAAAGAATATAAAAACAATGTGGGAATTAATTTGAAAAATGGCATGTGAGTATGGCTTTGATCATGCGCATGAGGTCTTGATGCTGTTTTTAAAGCTGAGCATAGCAAGAAATATCAAACGAGTTTGATATTAGCATCAGCATCAGCATTATCAAGCAGCATCAAAATTGCTGACATGATGCTGCCTATTGCTGATGCTAGCGTTTTTGAAAAACTTGCTACGACTTGCTAGCTATGTAACTAGGCCATAATAGTTTTACAAAGAGCATCGCGCCGTAATTTAGCTAGCTTTAGACACATTAGGTGTGCTATTTTCTAGTAGCATTATTGAAAGTGCAAGCTACACAATGTGTTTTTCGAAGAGTTGGTTAGTTTGTAAATAACGCGAAGAATTTGTTACTTACTGTGTGAGTAGAAACGACAATTCTCTCACAAGTTTTAGGTTTAGATATATTGCTTCTTTCGCTCTGAGCATAACGTGGGATTTGCGCATGCATGTATGCACATGATACCAACCATAATTACTATGCAAGGCCAGACCGGATCACATTAAAAAATACATTGTTTTCAAGCATGTATGAAACAGTGTATATATAAATGATATCATTTTGCATTTTTTGTCCTATTTTAACGAATCTAGTTCATGTACGAGAGAGTTATTACAACTAAAACCTTCTGTCGTCATAAGACTGTGACTTGTTGCTTCGTCTCATTATTCATATTGAATGTTTTACTACAAGATCATACGTCTGTTAAAAACTAATATTATTTAGAATCATTTAGCGTTTCGCGCAAGATTTGTCTGCTTTGGACCCAAAGTAGTTGCTGAGCTTACATCAAGTTGGATTGATTACTGTAAAGTAATGTTTTTTTAGTAAACCTAACATAAATTCGAAGCAGTAAGCGCCTGTGAAATCAAAAACCACTTTCACCCTGCAAAGTTCGATCCTTAATGGTAATAAAAAAATAAACGCATCACACAAATAACCTCACTTTAGAGACAAGTATGTAGTTATAAAAAAAAGGGCCAAAGCTCTTGTTTATGGAAGCCCTGACAGCAAAATTAGGCATTTTGAATTTGCCGCCAAATTTAAGTTTTAATTTTTAGGTTTTAAATTAAGAGAAGCAATTAGGCCACGCAATGTGTTTTTGGTTTTCTCATCTATCTTATTTATTATCAATTTCTGTGATACAACAAAAAATTCAAAATTCCAATTTTTAAATTTCCCGCTAAAACTTTAAATATTGTGTTAAATGAAGATTTCGACCGGTCATTCAGTAAACGTACACAAATATGATATACTATTCGAACGGTAACGATAAGGAAAATCTAAATAACCTAGTGTGCACGCACGATAGTTATTATTCTTTAAATGGCTCAAAAAAACATAATTGAAATTTAAAAAAAATTTAACGGATTTTGACAAGTGATATATCCTTTGAAAGCTCTTAAAAAATAAAGAGACTCCTTTTTTTTGGTTTTTTGATTGTGACCCATACAACACGTTTTAGGCGACATTAAAAAATTAAAAGACCGCTGTCATGAAAACTTGTTGTTATGATGGAGGCGCATTCCGTTATTTAAATTCTACTAGTGGTTACCTTTCGAATGATATATGGATACATGAATTTGGTTTAGTAATGCAACATTTTCATAATTCCGGTAAATTATGTAGATAGGTGGTAATGACCTAAAGAAGCATATCTGAAGCTCTTTTATGTCGTTATTTAAAATTGGGTCCATTAAACTCCTTATTGTGAAATAATATTAAGTTCGATTAACAGCAAAAACAGCAGGGCACTTTGCCCTTGCATTTTTACTCATTTAAAAATTGTTTGACATGCATCAGTTTAAAACTGTGCTAATACTGTTCCTTTGTAGGTACATAAAAATTGAAAACCAAGTATGAGGTACTAATTAATCGGAAAGAGCTAATTGTAATGTACACCTACGTTCCCATAAATTGCCGATATTAGTTATGACAGATTCACAAACAGCGCCATACTGTGATTGAGTTTCACACAGTAAGCGTGCTGTTATATAATAGCAACGTGACATATGCAAGGTACACGAAATGTGCTAAGAAGATTCAGCTACTTCGTAAATCCCACAAAGAAATGTTTTTGAATCTTAAAATGCAACCGACAGTAAAACCCAATTACTATCTACTTAGCAGCTTTACGAATAATTTCTGCAATAGTGTTAGTTTATTATTATTATTATTATTATTATTATGTTAGGTGTTTTATTAAAATATCAAATTTAAAACAAAACAAATACTAGTTAACACAGTTTTTCATATTTATTTGAAAATAATAAATATACTACAAACATAAACCAATTATCACGGTCTGGATGCCATACCTAATCTCACTTGTCTAAAGTAATGCATTAAATTTAGTATAACAGGCCATGGTAGAATTGGATGTTTCAGTTTTTGGGAGAAAATGTTAGCTTCTAAATTGTTTTCTAAAAGATGAAATTTGTTTGTCATAATTTGCTGAATGTTTAAATCTTTATAAATTGACTTGACCATTTCAACACAAGCAATATCGTGTCTTCCATAGGAATCCTAAGCAAAATTAAAAAAAATACTCGAAATGGTGATATCATTTTCATACTTTTAAAACAACGCAGCGCTTACAATTATTTACCATGAGAAGTTTAGCTTGAGCTGGACTCGACAACTCTAATGCTTTCCAGTAAGGCCATGTGTTTTTACCCTCTGGAATGTCCGTTGCCTCTCTTTCATTTACTTTCTCATCTGCAAAGCAGTCAATGTAATCTTCAGAAAGAGCCATAATTAGCGACATATCGGAACATATTTTGCGAAAACTGCAATTAATGTCTGATGCCTTAACACCATTCTAAAAAAAGTTAAAAATTTTCATGTCATATGTAACCTTATTTTGTTTTTTTATACTAAATAGGATTATAAAAGTAATAAAATGCACCATCATCATTGCTGCAGCAAGAGCTTTGTATACAAAAATACAAAATGAGTACGTTTTTCCAGGCACCAGTGATTCAGCAGGGTAAGGCCTAAATTTAAAAAATAAGTAATTTTAATTGCAATCTATGCAATACACTATATAAAATGCATATTTATTGCTTGCAATAATTTTCTTGTAGTTGTTACTAATGTCACTTGCTTGTGAATATTTTTGGATGGTTGACTTATGTCAATTTGACTGAGTCCAATGTATTCACAATACATACATTCGTGCATGAGTTCCAGCAAATCAATATAAAAATCCGTGCTTTTAAAATACTTTTTAAGTATTATGAATATTAGATCTTTAATTAACTCTGTATCTCTCAGAGCGTATGATTCGTTTCCATGTAGCACATGCCAACACTTAAGATTGTTTCTTGTATTATTCCCGTCAAGGATGTCATCTTGCATGGAAGCAAATACCTGGTACTGTTTGCAAAAATAATAATTAAAACGCAAATATTTATTGAATTGTTGAATGTTACATTGAAATTAAATCTAGCCCAAAAGTATGAGGGTATAAATAAATATTGGCTATTAAGTAATTTATTTGATTTAACTTTATTAAGGTTAACTATGAAACAAACTAGTAATCTAATTCATCATTAATTTCAAAACAAAATCAATAAAATTTGTGTATAAAAATTTCAATTTAATTATCAATATGCATTACGCACCATATGTAGTGTCCAGCAAAGTACGCACGTAAGCCGGAAATGTTCGTTTTCGTTCTCAAACAACTTGCTTTCAGCCAATCTTTGTTTTTTATAAAACCGATCAGCTGCCAAAAACACAGTTGAACTAAACAAATTTCAGAGACCAAAATTAGGTATTATTGACAATTAATTTATATTATTAAATGAATATTGCTTTTACAATCATTGTTAAAACATGTTAAATGTATTATTACTAAATACAGTTAACATTAGTGCTATTTTATTAAAAAAAGCATATGCAAGTTTGTGACAATGCTGAATTGAAATTTTAGTTACAACAAAACTGTTCTTACCCTACTTGTCCAACTGGAAGCATATAGGTTGCTACCTTTTTTGCGCGCTCGTTTGCTAAAGTTGCCTCTTTCACGAATGGAAAGTTTCCAATATCGTCCACTATCTCTGCTAGAACCTGGTAAAGTATTTGTTTTTCTCCTTTGTTCAAATCTGAGTTAGTTTCAAAAAAGTTAGGAAGAGGAACCGCATTTGATTTTGTTGTTTTAAAATCAGGCGGTGTAGAAACACTAGAAAACAGTTTATCTGAAGAACGCAACGCTGTATGTGGTACTATCAAACCATTTTTTATACTGCCAAATGAAACGTTCAAGTAGATTTTACAAGCAGACAACAATCGTGTTAGCCCTATCATTTTAAAAGTGTGAAGCTTTGAGAGTATATTTAAAAACTCTGCCTTGCTGACGCAGTTAACCAAGACAAGCTGATTATTCGTTGTAAAGTTAGCCTTTTATAGCTTAAGCTTGTTGATGTAATTTGATATACGCAATCACTATATTACGATTGTTTATTTGCGTTAATAGTTATAAGGTACCACGTTGCGAATATCATCAAAACCACTGCCATATTCTTCAAAAACATGTAGGTAACTACTTTCTTTATATCGCATACCTTAGCCCCTTAGCCTAAGACATTGATTTCACTAGAAAAGTTAACCATTGTTAGCCTTAAAAAACTCGCTTTCAGATTTAACAATGGTTAACTCTGAAAGCGTGTTTCTTAAGGCTAACAATTGTTAACTTTTCTAGTGAAATCAAGGTCTAATAGCCCTAATTAGTCCTAGGTATGATATTGTTTTTACATGCTTAGCTCATAAAGGTTATTAAATTGTTCAAGATTAAAATAAGACTAGAAAGTGGATTGAAAATTTTAGTAAGAAATAACGCTGTTGGGAATTTGCTTCTAACATTTTCCCACCTTTACTTGTGCCACTATGATTTGACACATGAAAGTTTACTGAAAAATTCACCATGCTTGCATAGTACTGCTTCACGCCTATGTTATTTCTTTAACTGGATCATAAATGATTTTTAAATCATGTCCAACAAGTTATTACTAATGATACAATCACATAAAATGCATGTTTAGATCTAAAAAAATCAATGCACATAATTATGTGTGCATTACGTGTTGTTTACACATCATACCTAATTTTTGTAATTTTTCAACCCATCACCAGCATACATATGTATAACCTATAGATTCTCCGTATACTTAGTCTTTGGCTATTCTTGTCAGAAGACAGTGTCAAGCTTATTATTTGGATAAAGTTGGTATTTTTTCAAAAAATCAAATCCTCAAAAACCTAAAAGTTACTATATTATAAAACCTTATAATATAAGGTTTAATAATATAAGGCAGCCTTAACAGTAACGTTAGGCAGTTCTTGCCGGGTCAATTTATAACCTTTAAATTAAGGGGAGGTAGCCGTGAAAGAGTAAGTATAGTGGCAATTTCAATGCAGACTTGTAAATTTTATTAAAAAATGTTTCAGGCGAAAATGCATCCAGGCGATTTTCAGTTTTTGAAAAGTACATTTTTTAAATTTCCCGCCAAATCTTAAATCCGAAATTTGAACCCGTCAGTCAATAAATGCAGACATAAATGATATACCAGTGAAACCGAAATTAATAGGCGAACCTATTGAACTAGTAGTTGGAGGTCAGGTCGTGATTAATTTTTAATTGTAATTAAAAAACTGACGTTTTTTTTCCAAAATTAGGTGATATATATTGTGTGATATATCATTTTAAAGCCCTTAAAAAATAAAAAATACGGGTATTTTGTTTTTGGCTGCGGACGCTTAAAAAAATTTAGGCGGAAATTTCGAAAAAATTGATGGTTTTTTTTTTAAATGGTGAAAATTTGTAAGTAAAATCGTGCAGAGTCCGTTATTTGGATTCTACTCGTCGTTACCTTTCGAATGGTGTATAACACTTTGAAGTTGGTCAAATATTTGGATATCGTGAAAAATCCGTTAAATTATGTAGATAGGTAGGAACTAGTAATATTATGTTTAGGGCGGCTTATAAATTAAATAGTATTACTTATATTATATATAATGACTAATATTACTTATAGATTGAATGATTTCTCTAAAACTTATACATTATCAAGTAACGTTTTCCATTCTGTAACACATCTAACAAGGGAATGACGCGACATGACCGACTCAGAATTTGGAATGACCTATTTCAAAAAATCAGGCTACTTTTAAATAATATAGATCCAAAGTAACTCAAATGCATTTTGCGTCGTTTGCCTAGAATTGCGCAGCAAAGTTTTAAAAAATTCACTTTAAAACATTGCCGCCCTGTAGTTTCTACAGTTATTAACTGATTTTGATGAAATTTGGTTTTGTCAAATTCTGAGACCTTTATCTAAAAATTTCAGGATTTTTGAAAACTCAAAAATCATCTCACTAATTTTAGTTTTTATTATTGCTGCTTTGTTCGCCCAATAAATATGCTACACCTATTTGTGTGTTGCTATAAAAAGCTTTGACGATGTGCAGCACTCTTTACGAATAAAAAACCTGGATTTGCTGATAATTAATATTTTTATTACCACATATGTAAGCTTAACATTTTGTCAACCGCGACTGCTTCAATCCGTCGACACCAAATTAAAATTTGCACACAACCAGGTCCTGCTCTGTATTTTTCTTTTGTATTTGTTAAGAACGTGAAGTATAGAATTTAATTTTACGCTAAAATCTGGAATGCAATTACATCAGGCTACGAAAAAAATTAATTGTGTGAGACTTTCTAAAAACAATTAAAGATAGTTATAGCAAGCAGTACATATTGATTTCAGCAACAAAATCTACCTATAACTATTGCTTTTGTTTTTGTTGACTGAGCAAATTCTAAATAGTAGTAATTGTCCTAGATAAGGAAAACGTTCCCTGGAGTTTCTAGTAAAAAGAATAGAAATTTGCGCAATAGTATGAGATTATTGGCAATAATACACGTTTGTACATTTTAAAAAGGAGTTTGTTAAAATAAAAAATGCAATCACTTAATTGGATTGCATAGTATAATTACAGTAACTCACCTAACAACTAAGCAATAATTCTTAAGTTACGCGTTTTAAAAATTATTTAATTACATTTAATTTACTTGTTTGTTTCTCACGTATAGTGCAATTAGCTATCAATTTATTTCTCACGTGCGTGTATATTTAAAAACAAATTACTATTTATCAATGAATTACAAGTATTTCAAAACACAAGGTATGATAATGACCAAAAGAATAGAAAATAATATTTAATGTTTAACTGCAAATGCTGCATTACCTCAACAATTACTGATTATTTTAATATCACACAACCCTGATTGCTTTGTAATATCAACAATATTTATTAAATAATTTTTTTCCTATTCTTAAGCAAATATATTTAATGCTAAAACATTACGCAATCAAAGTCACGCCATATAATTATTCGCGTCAAGCATAAGCAAAACACACAAAGATTAGAGAAATATAACTCTAGCTCAAAGAAAATACCTATGCATGTCCTTAAATGAGAATACCCAGGTTTACCACAGAATATTCCGTCGTCAGATTACGAAATAGTGTGAACTGAAATTACATTTTTAAGCGTTTTAAAAGCAGTAGTAATATTAGATGAGAGGATAATACTAGAGTTATTATATTATTTATAAGCTTGTGCATGTTTACCAAATAGTAACCCGGCCCGTCCTGCGGACGGAACTCTTCGTTGCGTAACAAAGTAATCGCAGGAGCATAAACTATTGCTTATTTATAATTTTTTTTCTACAACAAACATTTTTCCTGACCTAATATTAGTAAAGACATAATTTAATTAAAAACTTTTGCATTTACTTTATTAAAGGTTTGTGCTTGCGCACTGTTAATAGTAAGTGCAATCTCATTCTTACATCAATGTATTTAAAAATATGACACCTATAAACGTAAATGACTTATTTAATAGAATAGTATGCTTGGCACCCCTATCTATTCTTAGAGGCCAACTTACCAACAAAGGCCTAAGTAAATATTACACGATCAGAAAAATATAGCAAATTAGGCTCGTCGGAATAACTTCATAACCAAATCTGCTAATTATTGAAAACTCATAGCAGACTCGTTTAATAAGGCCCCGCAGCAATTACATTAGTGGGTAACGGAGTGGACGTTCTGCGTCTACGGATGTTAATATTGATAAAAGTAAAACCGTGGCAATATAAAAAAACTCATGATTCTGCAAAACACTTGATTATTCCTTTTAAGTATGTCCACGCGAATTATTTTATTAAATACCGTATATCCTATAATAATGCGCGGGTCTGTAATAAAACGCGGGTCTTAAAGCCTCCGTTTGAATAGTAAGCGGGTCAATTTAACACGCTAATAAACGGCAGTATGCGGGTCTGTAATACTACGCGGATCTGTAATAATACGCGAGTCTAAGAGGTCCGAATTTGGATAGTACGCGGGGCGTACTATTATAGGATATATACGGTACCTAATAAGTTAAATAATGGCGAGAGTAATCCTGATAGAGGATTCAGTTTTATTAGGGGGTTAGTAAGCAGGTGTGCTTGGGTGAGCGGTTAGGTTTGCAGAGTGTAACGAAATTTGCAGTCTCAGACCCGGCTTCAATCCTCGGCCACTGCTAATCGTTTACGGCTCGGTGTTGTACGGTTAACGTCACTGGATGGTTGATTGAAACCCACTCTCCTTCGGTGCTCCTTAGTTACCACTACTTACTGTAGGGTCCTAGGGAATGGGACTCCTTTACTGTGGAGGAGGGGACGGGGTAGGTGAAAGGGTACAAAGACCGAGACGATCTAACGCGGAAGCCTCCTATTTCCTCACCCACAATGACTCGTTGAGTATGGTTGTAAGAACTTCGGTTATATCGACTTAGTATTTATTAATTAATTATTTGTTATTACAGGGTTAGTTCCGGGTATTTGCTACTTGAATATTATCCAGCCATTCCAGCCTTTTAGCTATTGTATTCCTAAAGGATGTTTGTTTTTATACACATTTAGTAGCAAAATTACGATTATTTGGTTTGCACTTTTAAAGTTCGTCTACGAAATATGCGTGCTAATGTGAGCTAATCTAAAGCATGCTTCGGTTGCTCATAAATGCGGTAGCAGACTGCGTGATTTTAATTTTTTTATGTGTATAACCTAAATAACAACAGTGGGGTGATTTTTATACTGTGTGCTTTCATTTATATTTGTTTTATTATTTGTAAGACATTGATTGCAAGGACATACAGAAATTAAAAATTAGTGTTAGTTTGTTTCGCTTTCTTTAAAGTTAGAAGACTTGTATTAACTTTAAATGAGATAATAATTTTGTGATAGCAATCTAGAGAACGTTCATAGTGTTTAATTCAGGTTCATTAGGGGGTAAGCAAGTTCTGCTACCTCATTTAATTTATGAAGGGACTATCGGCAAGCGCCACAGTATTTTGGAATATTTTGGCAGCAAACGCCGGATAGCAGATATGCGGACCTTGAGGAGCTTATAAAAATTTCATGTAGTTAGATTAGTTTGCAATTCAAAACCAAGCAGTTAGAACATTTTGCACTTATTAAAATCATGGAATTGGAGCAACCCGCATTTTATATTCATGTAGTTTTTAAAGTCATATAGTTGGAACGTTTTGGGTTTTAAAATATATATTTAGAGCAATTTGCATGTTTCGTAACTATGTTATTATGAATGGGTCAGCTTAAACGCTTATTTAAGATAAAAGTAGAGGTACACTTATTTGCGTTTAAGGTAAAGTGGAAGGAATCGGTTTTGATCCTTCAACGACGAATTGTCGAACGGTCTGCAGTTGAAGGATCAAATCCGCTTTCTTCCACTTTACCTTGAAAGCAAATCCGTGTCCTTTCACATTTGATTTAAATACGCGTTTTAGCTGACCAATTCATAATAACATGGTTATGAAAAGTGAAAATTGCTCTAGCTGCATATTTTATAGCCCAAAACGTTCTAACTACATAAAAACTGGAAATGGTTCTAAATACATTATTTTAAAACGCAAATTGCTGTAACTTCAGTTTTCTAAAATTTTTAAAATGTTCTAACTGCGTGGATTTAATTTGCAAACCAATCTAACTATATGGTTTTAAAAAGCTCAAAATGTTCTAACTACATGATTTTAAGTTGCAAACTAATCTAACTGCATGATTTTGAAAAGTACTAAATGATCTACTTACATACATACTTTTGAATATTATAGGTAGTTTAGACTTTTTGAACTTCTAAAATGTTGTATTTAGAATATTTTACGCTTTGTAATATTTTGCAATTAGAACATTTTAAAATTTTGTAATTTAAAAAAAAATGTAATAAAAACATTTTGTACTTCATAAAATCATGTAGTTCGATTCTTTTGCAACCTAAAACCATGCTGTAAGAGGAATTCGCGACCGTTATCATTTATTTAGTACATTTTTTTGCATCTTTTTTAAATTAAGAAGTTAGAGCAATTTGTATTTTAAAATTATGTAGTTAGAACCATTAGCAGTTTTTAAAGCCATGCAGTTATAACCTTTTGGGTTTTAAAATATGCAAGCAAAGGAATCTGCACTTTTCATAGCCATTTAATTATGAATTGGCCAGCTAAAACGCATGTTTAAATTAAAACTAAATTGCACGGATTTGCTTTTAGGACAAAATAGATGAAAGCGGGTTTGCTTTCAGCGAAAATTGAAAGGAAACGGATTTAATTCTTCAAGGACGATATTATGTAATAAGCTTCTGTTTTGCAGAAAGTTTTCAAGCTACCCACCTAAACTGGGCAAATTATCTCAAATTTCACTGTATCTTGGCGGTATATTATACAGTACGCCCCACTGGTTCGATTTAAAGTAATACATTTGATGTCAAAATGTAGGCAATTTAATTCTCTATTCATTAATTTAATGATAGAGAATAGCATGCATTTATCGTGTTAAATGGAGCCAGCAAACTTATTTTTACATGTTTTTGAAAATTGTAAAATGTTTTATTTACTTGTTTTTGAGAAGCAATTAGTTTAAAAAAAAAAAATTGTGTATGGGCAGAGTAGGTAAAACGTTTTTAGTAGTGGTACTTGGTTGATTGAATTAGTAAATTTTTTCAGAACAACTATTTGAATTTTGATGCCTATTTTAGTTAATTAGCTAACATAATAATCGCAGTAACTGTTTTAATTTCAGCTGAAATAATAATCGCAATAATTTTTTAGTATTAGCTCAAATTTTATGATTGCGATTATTATTTGGGCTAATTTTAGTATAAGTTGAAATAATAATAATATTACTCATTTAACAATGCATTTAAAGTAAAAAAGACCGACAGCCGACAGGGTGGACTGACAGGGTGGACCGACAGGGCGGACAGAAAGGGCGGACAGAAAGGGCGGACAGAAATAGACGTTATTTGAATTTTATTATTATGTAGATTGCATTTCGCCTTAACTTTGTTATGTTAAGAAAGCTTGCACCAATTTTGACATTCTAAACTTGTCAAATAAGGACCAACAGGTTTAATATTTTTACTGATTTTAAAGAGCCCTTCCAAGTGCTCTCACTTGGTCCGAAGCTGTTCTAAACTAGGCATTCTATACATGTGCTAACGCTAACGTTACTAAGCTGACTTATACCAGCACAACTCGTACCCTTTACAATCCTTACATAAACACTCATACTAAGGCCATTCAGAAAGGCCCTAATTCAAGCAGGCCCACTTGAAACGCCAGCAGTTTCACAGAGAGAAAGACAACTTCAATTAAATTAAATTTACTGCTTTCTATAAGAAATACTTTAGAGGACTCACTTTATGGCTCAAAAACTAGTTTTACATACATTGATTTAAGCTATAAGTAGAATACTTGATGTTTGAAAATTAATTTGTAGGAACACAGAAATACAAACGATGTTTGCATATTTGTGCAGATTTCTTCGAAACGGAAACTGCAATATCTTCAATAAGCGTTAAAGGCAAGTATTAAGCGCAACCATACGTTTTGTCTAAACATACATTTATTCTGGACTGTTCTAGTCGTATTTGACTTCAATAACAAAATAGCTCTAGATAGAAGTCCGTACATCTAGCAAGAAGTCGAGCAATGTATTCAAAAAATTAAAACTTTAGTGTGCTTTGTAATTTTCCGCTTGTCATATCTTTTTTAGTATATCTGTGAATAAGGCATTCTTGGATATTAAACGGCTATCTTTGAGTTTTAATTTATAATAATGCGTTTGTAGTACCCAAATACGTAATGCTGTATAGTAAAAATATCAATATAATTATTATTTCACTAGAAACCTTAAAGGGCAAAGAGTCATCTTTTTCCAAGATATTAGTTTTTCGGGCTGCAAACTGCCCCTTTTGCCCCTTTTTGTGAAACGCGCTTGGTAAGAATTTAATTAATTGAATCAATACCACAAGCTTCACAACAATGCTTGGGCGCGTTTGTTTGCGTTCAAATCCTACATAAAAATTCTGATTGCAAACTGTAGATAGTAGTAGGCGGCCAACTAATATACACACAGACAGACGTGACTATTTCAATCGACGCTTAAGCTCAGCAAGTAAATTATGTGAAGAGAGATAAAGATAATATTTCATCAATTATAAACAGTATTTAAATACTTTTACGCATATTGTTAGGCATGATTAAAGCATTACACAATTTCAGCAGTTGAGATTATTTATGTTTTTGTGTAGCTGAAAAAGGCCTTTTGAATTGTTTAACTTAGTTGACTCATTTTTTGTTAGTGCCTAATTATCTTAAACCCAGTGTAAAATTTTAATTTGGCTGAAAGAGCTTATTGGAATGTACGAATGATTTGTAATGAATACCCGACATAAGTTCTTAAGAAATAGCAACATACGGCGATTGAGCTTCACAAATTTAGTGTGCTCTTTTCTAGTAGCAGCATAACAAATGCTATTATGCTTTTTGCATAATTTTTTCTATTTTAAAGCTTAGTTCACATAGCTATAATTTAATTTCATAGGCAATCATGTGCGTGTTTTAAATAATTATAGAAGTAAGGTTTTACGCAATACAACAAGACAAAAGAAAAAACTTGGTTTTCTAATTTATCATAGTTCTAATCACACAAATGCAAGCTAAAGCGCAATTATTTATGTTTTTACGTAACACAGGTTCAATGTGGTACTTAAAACATACCAAAACTTTTTCTAACATCAGTTTATATTTGTAATTTAAAGCCAGACCATAGTGTGCTGAAACCCAATCATGAATGCAATAAATTTTGTGCTTTTAAAAAAATTGCAGGAGATTTAATTAAATAATTAAATATTGAGCCAGCATTTATACACAAGTAACATCATTCACATGCATGTATTGCTATTGGTTGTCAAAGTTTTACTCTAAAACAACAAAACCTCTCCGTATAATGAATATGTCCACTGTAGGTCACACCTTGTCACTAAATACTAACCTAATAATAGAAATGCTACCTTTTTCAAGCAGCTTCTTTTTATCAATCCATACTAACCCACCTAAGTAAACACCTTTCTGCGTTCGCAAACCCACAATTGATTCAAGCATCATTCCCTTTGGGTAAATCTAGAAATGTTTGTATTCCTTAGCACAATAACTGTGAGTTAAACTAAAAACATTTAAGCAACATGCTCAATATTTTCCCCTGAATGTTACCCCTACATTACTTTATTATTTCTAACCAGTTTTAGAATGTCATAAGGTTTTTCTCCACGAATTGTCACTTTATTTTTGGTAAGTTCTTGTAGTACCTTGAAAATGGCCCAACAAAAGATATGAGGTCGTTTGTACACTGTCTATAGCTGTCAACGAATATTAACTCAGCCCTAAGTATGACATTATATGTCAACAAACGTACTGTTGGCACTAGTCACTAAATGCCAAACCATTACAGAGCATACATTTATTTCTAGAAATTACCCCGACGTCACTAGAGAATAACCCACTTGAAGATAGACCGTCATTTGCAAGGATTACCTTGTTTCGATTACCGTTGACTCATCTAATTGTGGGACGTCGTTTGTGAACAGCCGTTTTTGCTAGAATCCGGCGCGTCGCGCCTAATTCGTCAACTGGGGGCTCGAAGTATATGCTGAGCTTACAGCGCAATTTTGATTTCAGCTTTTTTATTTAAATAAAAAGTAAAACCCTATTGTGACAACTCTTTAATGACGACAGCGCTAAAACCACTTTCCACGTTATTCAATTGCAGTTTACATATTAGTGAATCTAAGGTCACAGTTTTATCATTTTTTAGTGACAGACAGCAGGTGGCAAGAGGTTTGCCGGTTGTACAAATGCTTCAGGTATGGCTTAAAGCGTGAAATTATAAATCGAAACCTTGCTCTTACGATTAGATAAAAAAGTTCTAGTGCGAACGTTTCTTGTACTACAATGCTTGTAGCGTGAGCTAAATGCCAGTGGTATAAATAAGAGTCAAGTCGCATGGGTACAAGCAGTACAGTTACGAATAGTAGAAATTCGTATAGTAAGATTACAGGTCAAACCATATTACGTATTTGCATGAAATGTAGGTTTGAAAAATTTCAAAGCTTGAAATACGGGTAGTTAATACTACTAATTAAGTTTTAGGACGTTATTATGGACGATCGCTAAATATCTATAACCTATAAAGGTATTTACGTTTATGACATGAAGTTCAAATAGGTTGAAAAAAATATTAAAGTAGGAAATGAAGGTACTTAAAACTATGATATTTAAAGCACATAACTCATGGACGACCCCGGAACATCTATCATTAGTACATTTATAGTGATGACATGAAGTTAAAATATCTTAAAGAAGAATATGAAAGTTGGAAATGGGGGTACTTAAAACTCTGATATTTAAAAGACGTCACTATAAACGGTCCTTGAGTATCTATAACCTGTATATTTATGTTCTTTAAATGTTTTAGAATATTTTGAAAAAACATTTAAAGTTTAAAACGGGGTTCCTAAAGCTATTAAATTTGAACGTTATTATGGATGATCCTTGAATATCTATAACCTATAACATATTTTCTGAGTGTCTGACGCAGCTAAACGCAGACCATTAAAAACTGTAGCTGAGGTTTGTTGGGTCTGTACAATAGGATAACTTTGTATTCGCCGCGCAGAACTTACAAAATTCGGCGCTTGGCTCTAAATTTATCGACCAAGGGACCAAAGGTAATGCTGAGCTGACAAAATTTTGAAAAAATTGAACAAAATTTTGTTTAACGAAAAAGTAATACACCATTGTGCCAACGCTCAAATAACGACAGCGCCTAGCTCACGTTCCACCTTATCAACTTAAATTTTAAAATTTATTAAATGTGTAGTCGCACGCGCAGTTTTATCATTTCGACGTGAAGGACGAAAGGTGCCAAAAGGTTTGCTGGTGATACGAGTGGTGTAGGTATGACTAGAGGGTACAATTATGCTTTAAAACCTTCGGCTTGAAGAAATAAAAGCCGCAGTGCGAACGCTCCTTGTACGACAAGTCTTGATACGCGTGGGCTAGAATGTTGTATAGATACGAGTGGCACGGGTACAACAAATACGGGTAAGATTAGTAAGAATTCGTGTAGTACGATTACGAGTCGTACCAGGACGATTTGTTAAGTTTATATCAGATTATGGTCATACAAGCAGAAACGAGTAGTCCCAGTAAATATTATACTAGGTTCGAGAATATTTAATTAAAATAGTGCCGTTACAAACTGTGTTGGCCGCAGTAGTTCAATTACGATGGCTTCGTTGGATTAAAAGTTAGAGTTATAAAGGGGGTACTTAAAACATTAAAATTTGAAGGTCGTCATGTTGGACGATTTCTGAAATTCAGTAACCTATATACATATATAGATATTTTCGTGACAAGTAGAATAAGTTGGTAAAAATTTTAAAGTTGGAAATAGCAGTACATAAAATTATGACATTTAACGGACGTCATTAGGGACGATCCCTGAATATCTATAACCTGTATATCGCCGGTGAAGAAGCATTTTTGCCTAAGTCCATTCGTTTCTTAAAAGCACGTTTGCCCAAGTCCACCGAACTGTGCAGGTTTGAACAGGATTTGCATGGACTTGGGCAAATGTGCTTTTAAGAAACGAATGGACTTGGGCAGTAATGCTTTTAGTTCTGGACTGGACTTAGGCAAAAATGCTTATTCACCGGCGATATGTAGGTATGTTCGTGACATGTAAGTAAAATTGGTTGTCAAATAATTTAAAGTTGGAACTGGGGGTACTGAAAACGCTGATATTTGACGGACGTCATTAGGGACGATTTTGGAATATCTATAACCTATGTACATATTATGTAGGTATGTTCGTATCATGTGGGTAAAATAGGTTGGTAAAAACTTTAAAGTAGGAAATCAGGATGTTCAAAATTATAATATTTGACGGACGTCACAATGGACGATTGCATACTAGTAAAATCCTATGTTAAGGATATATTTAAACCTAATTTATGAACTGTTGACAGCGGGGATCCCTAAAATAGTAAAATTTGTATGACGTCATTTATGGACGATCCCTGCATGCATACTAGTAAAATTCTATGTTAGGATATATGTCAACCTATTATCTAAACTAATACCTACCTTTAAGTATACAAAGTTGCACTTAAGTAGGAATAAACAAGAGAAGTTCAAACTTTTATGTCATTCGGCCGCCAATCACGTAAATGTCTCATAAATAATGTGATTGGTTGTTGGATACCCATAGATTTTACACCCGGTGTGTTTAACCATACACAAGTACATGGTTAAACTTGGAGTCGGAGCATATGTACGTTAGTGTAACCTAAAGCGAGCTGAGACCTGGTTTTTAATTTTGCTCAAAATAAAGTGTACACAATTTTGAGAGTTGGTCCATTTAACTGCTCATTCCTGAACACCTGCTGCGTAGGTCGTTATCAAAAACTATACAGCTCATCTACATCGCATTTGTAAAAGTTTAAAATTTTTTGTAATCCAATTTGTTAAAAAATGTGACCTGTGGCGTACAACAACGGAATGAAGGAGATTCAGACAGAAAGGAGGACGGACGGACAAAACCATTTTATAAGATGCTCTATGAGCTAAAGCTCAGTATCTTAAAAGAAACTGAAATACATAAAAGTACCTTTAGAGCTAAAAAGTTGTTAATTTTCGCCTTTAAAATACACATGGAAAGTTTTTAATAACGTATGTTTATTACAAGTGAAAATACGACTTTGGTATGAACGTTCACAGGGCAACCTGGTAAAGTGGTCGTTTTTGTGGGACTGCAGTGTCGCATAGGTGAATTTGAACATCTCCATACTCAGGTCTGAAGTCTGGACTCTAGGCTTCAAACACAAGCCCAGCTTATCAGCAATCCCATTCGTCACCATTTTACAAATCTTTATTCACGGGTCGTCGATAAATAGGGTCCTTCATATTATTATTATTACTTTGCAGGGGTTAAGTCTCGAGAGACTCACGCCGCCGAAGCCTTTATAATAATGGCATATTGCAGACTCCCCCTCTAATATGAGAAAAAAAACACAGGTCAAGCCGCAAACCTGCCCTTAGAGCGCGAGAACGCTACTAACTGAGCCACTGACGATAGACTCAACATCTCCAAAGAAATAGGACACCCTCCTAAATAGAGGTTTCTCACTAGTACAAAGGCAGGGCACACAGTCAGAAAGTGATTCGGCGTATCGTCATCCTCCCTATAGTGCAAGCACGTGGGGCAGTCCAACACCCCAATCCTCCAACCATGAGCACCTAAAGCCCCATGCCCCGTAAGTAGCCCAATCAACTATCTAAGATGATCTCTAGGATATCATACCAACGACGCGTCACCGTACAAAGGTGCCGAAATCCAGAGCTTAGCCTGTCTACAGTTACGTAGGCCAGTCCATTGTCTTTCATGCTCACGTCTGCCCTATTGCGCAATTGCGCAGTGGACAGTGCAGAGTGGGACTGGAACAATTGGTCGTGAACAAAACTGCCTACCGCAACTCCCATCATACGAAGCCTTCGCTAGCCTATCCGCCTCCTCATTACCCCTTAAACCCGAGTGCGCAGCAATCTATGCTAACACAACCTCACAACTCCTCTCAGCGAGTCTGTTAAGGTTAGTGTTGACTAGTTGTAACTACAAGTCATGAAGAAACCTATATATTTTGTAAATATTTAGGGATCGTCAATAATGACGTCATTTAAATTTTATAGTTTCAAGCACCCCTATTTTCAACTTTAAAATGTTTTTCAACATAATTTAGCTACATGGCATGAAGATACCTAGGTAGATACTTACATTAGTATATTGATTTTTAGTGGTGGTTGAGGCTCCATAAATGACGTCATTGTGTAGGGGTGCAATTCTTAAAAGTTTTCAGCTATATTTAACTACATGCTACGTTTGTGTATGCCTTATCGATAATATGGGAGGTTCCATAAATCTTAAATCATCTTTTAGAGTTACTGAAATAATGTTGCTCCTTTTTTAAGCTCAGCATCTACTTCAGGGCCCTGGTCGACCAATCCAGAGCATAGCGCCGTGATTTAACTGTCATAACATTACGGTCCCTATAGCGTGCAGGTACATTTATTAAACTGGAGTCTATAGGGAAATGATTATACGAAATTATCGTAAACTTGTTAATCATTTGTTCAAATTAAATAAAAGACAAAATATAAATTTCTGCAAACAAATTACTAACTAATTTTAAAAGCAGAGTATAAATTCTTCCATTAAAAAAAAACGATTATTAAATTGCATTTAAAATTGTTACAAAATATTAATTAAAATATTGAGCTGTTTAAATTAATTTTAGAAGAATTATTATTGTATTTGCAGAGTTAAATAGAACATAAAAGTGGAATGTACACAACAAACCAATTTGTTTCTTCAATCAATAATGGTAATTACAATTTAATTTAGGTTGACAGTTTATTGTTATTAAAATTTAATAGCATCAAATATACCCAGGTAAACAATTTTGATTCTGTGTACTGTCAAATCCCACTATAAGGGACTGACATTGTTAGTCCTGTTTAGTTGAATTCCTGTTTAACCATGTAAGGGATTTTCTCATAAATCAAAAGTTATTCGCATTCAAAATATGTTTTATTTGGTAAAAAGATTTCAAAGCCAAGATATGTACACTGTTGTTTGAATTTAACAAATTATTTATATTTAATGAAAAAGTCAGTTAAAGCAGTTTGTCACTTTTTGATTTCTTTTTAACGCACACAAAGACAAATGCTATAAGTATTTGAAAAAATTTTATTCTCAGTACTTGTCTGCGCTTAAAAGAATTGACCAAGTTTTTTGTCATTTCCGTAGCTTCAAATACTGTTGGAACTGAAACCTACTAAATGTTGGTGCATTGCTAAATGTCACTGCTAATAGGTAATTTAGCAAATTGTGTGGCTTTTAAATAATAAAAAGACACATACACAGCTAGAAGCATTTTCTGTGTGAACCAATCAAACAATGATTTATCAACATCTAGTCATGTTGAGATAAAAGTAGTATTCTAGATAGTGATAGTAACTATTTACTTGCAACTCAGCATTTTTTATTACAATTTTCATAATTATTTATCTAAAAACGCCTCAAAAGTCTAGAAAACCAGTATCTTAAATCCGATTATCGCTTATATTGGTTCCCTCGAATCAAAATAACTTTGACACTGGAATCATAGCTGGCCAACTAAATATATTTTGAATTCGTCCCTTGCAGCCGTTTTGCCTTAAATCAGAACCCATTATAATCGGATTTGACAGTACGAGTATATTAAATTTGTATTTACATACCACTTATACCTTTCTCTTAGTTGAGTCACGAAGGATGTACACAGAGTTAGTTTACCCTGAATGTAAATAGGTTAATAGGTTATTTTAATAAGAATAAAATAATTTCACTTTGTATTTGTACATATAAATGATTTAATTTACAAAAGTATATAGGTTGGTATTTTCAATTAAAATGCCAAAACTATTTCAACACTTTACAGGCATACGAGTTCATAAGCCCGTGCAAGCAAAGAACACATAAGCAAATAAGAACATGGTTAGTATCTTTAACAATCGTTTAATTGCCATTGTAGTATAAATTCAAACTCTACACAATAGCTAGCTTCTATTAAAATCCATATATTGACATACGTATTAAAAATTATTATAGCAAAACGTTGTTTACAGTTCATATAATAGCGCAAAGTACGCTTTGTTTAGTTGATGCTGCTACTTCTTATTTAATTGCAAACATTTACGTGTAAAACCTACTTGTACTTCATAGTGTACGTATTACACAGATTTTATATAGAATAAAATTTAAAACATTTTGTCGGCTGGCGACGGTAAGACCAGTGTAAAACTGCAGCATATACCTTTAAGTGCCGCATGCCAGAAGTAATACAAAATTTAATAATATACGCATCTCTTAGTCATACACATACTTCCGCCTTAGTCCACGCTTACAACATTTACTAAGCCCGGCAACCTAGCACGATTACCATGCTGTGGTTTTTACACTTTTTTATTTAAATAAAGCAAGTTCAACGTCTGACCATGCCCAGCAAGCGTCCTACGCTGTTTTAAAAAACGTTGTTTAGATTTCGCTTGAGTTTAACCTAGTACCTTAGACTATCGCGGCGTACAGTCAAGCATACCAGCTTAGTTTGTAATAGAAAAGAGGCAAGAAGGTGAAGTGTTAATTAAAAAAAAGGACGACACGCAAGTATTTAGAACCCGCGCACGCTCATAAGCCCTCCTACGCAACTGCAAAGCGTTTATGCTTGCCATTAAACATTTTTGTGAACTGTTTATTTTACAGCCTCTAAATTAACAATTGACCTTAATACAGCACCGCTTAGCTTTTTTAAGAGTTTGAGGCATTTGTTAAACATTAAATACGCATTTAATATCTTTTTTAGACAAGTTGCAACATAAGGCGCCTAAATTGGCTACAATTTATCAAAAATTACAATTTTAGTTTAAACGAACGCTTTAAAGTAACTGAATAGGCAAAACTGTTGTAGGCAAAACAGACATAAATTCAGTTTTACAAAATTTTTAGCTTTAGAAGAATGGCCACTGCACACACAAAAGGTAATTTAACGGCTCTTAGGGTTATTTCTACTTTTTGCCTTATTTTATTTAATTTTAACTTAAAAACAGGCCAAATATGCCAGTGCACATCAGTAGTAAGATCACTTATAAGACATTTATTTATAGCTATATTTGTATCGTGCACCTTGTACGTATGCTACCAGTTTGCTTTTCAAATACGTCAGCCCGTAAAACAAATGAATTTAACTCATATTTCGGTTCATTTTATTTTTTGCATAGTGTATTGCTTTATAATTGTTGTTGTTTGCGAGTATCGTAGAAATGCGTGCAAGATTGTAAATGTCTGGAATGGAATTTTAGACATGACAAAACCAAGACAAAAATTACTTTACTCAAATTTTTGGTATTTTTCAAAACAAGATCTAATGCTGCAATTTTTCTCACATATGTTTGTGGAATGTGTTATTGTTAATTTGTCGTTTTTTCTAAGCGATCCAACAAGACCTCAACTTTACTTTCACATTTTCAATGACCAGTCTCTAGTTCTTATCATCGCTTGCGTTGCATTAGAATTGTTTGCTTTAATGTTTGCGTTTTCCAATCTTTACATGTATATGTACCTTCATATTATGTTTCTTGAATCATCCACCTGGCGTCTCAACACCGGAATGAGCAATTTAAAAATGTATGTGAAAATACAAATACCGTGTTCTGAATAAATTCAAAATCTAAGTATTTAATTAATTTTGCCTTTACAGATATGCAACCCAAGGTATGTCAAACAAAAAAGTAATCAAAGATGCAATTCAAGAATGCCGCAAGCTACAGATGCTGATTCATTTTTTCAATCAAAGCAATTCATCAGCGTTATTTTTCTACAAAATTCTGTAATTGTCAGTCGCTATTACTGGATTTTTTTTTTGCTGTAATATTTTACAACCAGCAACCTCTGCTGGCTTACTTTAACGGTTTATGTGGGTTGCTTTGCAATTTACACTACCCAGTTTTGTATGAAAAAGCGTTTAGCGTTCCTAAACTAGTAAACGAGTATAAAATATCGTATTAGTCTCGCTCAAGTTATCAAATCAACTAAGCAAGTCAATTAAGTGGGGAAAACAGAGAGTATTTGTGAAAACTAAAGCTTACATTGAACTTTCGCGAGAAATAAAGTCCATTGAGAATACAGGAGTACAAGTTGGGGGCTTCCATACGATGGAGAGGATGTCTTTACTCATATTTATAAATTTTGTAGTACAGAATGTTGCTAGTTTGCTAAGTGCTTACATGAAACCAGTGCAGTGTCTAGTAAATCAAAAATGGCTTGCCTGTTTTTCACAATTTAAACACTCTGTAGATGTCTTTATTTCACAAATAAAATTAAAAACACGTTTTTCAAGATTCTGTTGTTGGTAAATAAATATCTTTTAAGATTTGTACATTTATTACATGTCGCGGTGTTTTGAGAATAAAATAATAAAACCAAACAATTTTAAATATCATAAGGCAAAGTTATTAATAATCATGGTAATACTTATAAGTTTACAAATTGATTTTATCTATGTGGCTTTCGTCGTACAATAAATCTACGAATCTAATGTAACTAGAGCTGTGCATTAGCTAAAATGTCTTGAGCACAACTATGCTACAGGTTTACGGTTCTGTGACTATATGTCACATACGAATATTAAAACAGCTTTTATAAAATATTGTGTCAACGTATGTAACTGGTAATCGTACACTTATACATTTTGCTGTAAAAATTGATAGCCAGCGGCAATATCGTTGCTGTTTAAACGTTCAAAGACATTTTTTTGTATAAAACCTGGTAACTGAGACATTAATTAAGAAATATATATATTTTATTTGTGGAACATTTATATATTTTTTATTATATATGGGATTAACGTAATTATAGCTTTAAGTATCTTATTTACTGTGAGCGCTTTATCGTGAATTATTTAATATTTCTATCTGTGCGTACTACTGCGTACATTATTTACAAAACATTTAACGTTTCAACAGATTAATTACTTTTGCACATACCTCATGCCGCCAATCGCCAATATAACCACAATATGTTTTAATGTAATTAAAAAATATTGTAGCATTGCGCGCATTTTTACGTCGCTTATTTAAGTATTTACTAAAACCAAAGTTGAATATAAATTAAGTTTAATTTTTGCTTTTTTTTTTAAATTAGTTAACAAAAATTTTGATAAAAAAAACTCGTATTAGTCAATATCGTGGAAATTAACAAATACTTTGAAACTATTTATTGATTAAATAAATTTAATTGCCTCTTTATATGGTTAATATCCAATATTGTATACAAATTGCACTACAAAGATACATGCATAATATTTTATATTAAAAACGTATACACTACATTCTTGGAAAGTGCCCCTGGAAAAAGTGAATACGTAATAACTGACACCATGCAGTGAGGCATTTCAAGGTAAAAGCTATAAACAAGTCTGATTGGAAAGTTTTGCAAGAGGTAGAATGTACATGGGACGGTTTGAGGCGTGTTGATATAATTGCTTACAACCCAAAGACACGTAAAGGTTTGATTCTTGATCTAACTGGTAAAATGGAGCAGAGTGACTGTTAAAAAGGTGCGGTAGTAAATAGGGAAAAAAAATATATTTATAAATCTTGCATTCCGTACTTTTAGAAAAAACCAGGATTAGATGAGGTCGAGGTGATAGGACTTTACGTTGAAGCTCGCAAGACTATTACCAAATTTTGTATGGGTTTTATAAAATCTAAAGCCCTATATTCATTTCTCATTGCAGATATTGTCCCAAGATTGCTGAAGAAATCAGTGCAGATTCGCCAACATCATTAAATGATGTTATAGGAAAAACATATAAAATACAAATTTTCTATTCTATAGTTCAGAGGCGGACTGGTTACTTTTGTGGCCCAGGAATTTTTAATCACAAGGTTTCGCGATTAGGGGGCCCACGCGGAGCCAAAGGGCCCAAGCCTTCCGTTTACGTAATGTAAAAGGAATTGGGTGCCCATCGGGAGTTTTATGAAATTACCTATAGCCAGTCCGCCCCTGCTATAGTTTCTACGGCCTGATTTTCTACATTCAATATTTATCCTGTTTCGTATTTTACAATGTTTTTACTAGTAAACAAATTTTTGCTACGTACAATAAGTTGTTTAGGCTTTTTTCGATGAAGGTCAGTGTTAAGTTTGTTCTTTTCATTAAAATTATCTTTATTCATCTATGCTGCATAAACGCAAAGTACACAAGCTACTATTGTTTAAAGTTTTGCAGCTACCTACATCCACGGGAGATAAGAATAAATTTTGCCGCCCTTAACATCTCAACATCTCTTAACATCTCTCTCTACAGGTCACAGTATTTACCGGATTTGTTTTAAAATTGTTCTATTAGATCACACTTGCGACTGAGCAGGTCTGTATTGATTATTAGTTTTCCAGGGACTGACCGTTTTTTCGCAATTAACAGTTAACTGGACCAAGATTACAAGGCCTCATATTGCATATCATTATTGCCTCATAAAATGTCATTTAGAATTTTTAATATTTTAAAAATTTACCGCGCAGTAGCTGGTACAATGGTTATCGTATTTTATTAAAATTTGAAATCCTGCATCTAAGAGCAATTTACACGGATAAAATTACAAAATTTTGTAAAATTTTAAATTTTTGAATTTTTTTAAAAATGTTATTTTTGAGTTTTTGTAAAATATTCTTTTTTTAGTATCCAATGTTTTTTAAAAAAAATTATTTGAATGAAAAAATGGGCACGATAGAAAAAATAAGCTTGTTTTCTTTCGTATACAGATGTTAAAAACTTTAAAGAGTTCTAAAAAATGGCGTCAAACTATTGAACTAAAAAGAGCATAATTGCCTATACACGCCATGTTAGAATATTTGAGTAAATATTTCTGGCTCTATACATACTTAGGCAAATTGAAAACAACTTCGTCACTGTATCCGCTGCTATACCTTACTTCATATAAAAAATAATTTAATGAGTTTTGAAATACTTTCAAAATTTTTTAATCCCCCTAATATGGCCGATTTTTTATGAAAATACCCTTATGTGTACGCTATGCAATTTTTACTTGAACCCGTAGATTTAAAATTGGGTCAGCTCAGGTAATTGAAAAATGGCAAGTCTATTTGTGATCTGATGATTCAAGTCTATATCTGGTCTTAATGCTTCATTTTCATTTAATTAATATGTACTTATAAGTTTAATTTTATTATGATATAAACAATGCAGCATATGTACAAGTGTATGTAAGAAATTTATATTTTATCGTTTTATTGTAATTTAGTAAATTATGAAATAAGAAATAAACAAGGTTTTATTGAGCATGTAATGCTAGTAACTTTTTTCTAATTTTTTATTCTGCAACTTTTGCTGACTATAGGCCTCGGCATCAAAGGAACAGTTTGTTCTTAATATAATTAGCATGCAAATTTTAAACTTTTCATATCACTTTTTTTGATTTATTCAGTTAAATATTACAACTGTAAACAGAATTCTATCACATTATTGTTGAACGCATTCTTTATAGTGCTTATATCGGTCATTGTTGAGTGTCAGATTTTGGAACGTGCTTTTTGTGTCCAAAGCTTTCAAGTGCTCATTTCCATGTGCAACTAAAATTTCTATTTGCCTGAGCTCATTTGGAGAGGGATTCTTTTGAATTGCAAGTTTGAAATAACAAGCATTGGAGCATGCCTTCGTACAATTAGGGTTCCAATTTTCTAGGACGCAAGTCTTAGGCTTTTGTGACAAATACTTGAACAAGTGAACCATAAATAAGCTGTGGCTCACATTCAGTATAGCGTCTTGGTCACTACTTCCATCAACAGCAGCAAATATGGTCTGATAAAACAATATTTAAAGATTAAACAATTGCATTGACATTTAACTGCATAAATAAACAAATTGGCTTGTAGCATTCAATTCAGAAACAAGTAATCATATTTTAAACACTCGTTATGTATTCACACAGTAAATTGTTATACCAAATTGTTTGACTTAACAATTGTTCTTTCAGAATTATTTAACGTTCTGCAATCGTTTTTGGCGCAGCAACTGTTTTAAATTTTTGTAATTACCTTAAGGTCTAGTGGTAATGTTTAAATAAGGCAAAATAAATAATGTTTACTTGAAGATAATTTTCTATTCGTTTCTCAACATCCGCAAGAGATTCACCATCCTCTGGAAACCACTCTAAAAGAGATTTGCCTGATTTTTCAATTGCTAAAAAACTATCTCCGTAATCTGCTCCTTCAAATACTCCTAAATTCTGAAGAATAATGACAGTTATTCATTTGCCTTAGATATTTAAATGTTATCAACAACAATAACATAACATTGTTTAAGTTACCCTTTCACGCAAATAGGCACTTTTTTCCAGTAATATATACTGCGAGAAATCATTTTTAGACAAAATTATTTCAGCTGTCTGCAAGGCACGTAGGTAGTCGCTTGTAAACGCATGAGTAAACTTCTCCTCACGCAAAAGCTTTCCGAGTAGTTGTGCCTAAGATTACCACATAAAAATAAATATTTACAGTAATATTGTTAGCATCTCTTGAACGATACTACAAATACCGAATGTTACAAATAATATTAGCCTAGTACCAGCCTGAATAACTGTCTACCTGATTTTTTCTATTGTCCGTTAAGGGAGATTGTTCCGGAAACCGATTTTGCTTTGAAACATTGCCAACGCATTCTCCACTGTAAATAAAAAAGTCGTTTATTTTAATTAATTGTCAACTGCAAACTCAAGTTTTAATTAAGGACATTAAAAGAAGAAAACTTTACGTTGAAATATTACTAAACTTGACGCCGCCATCTATCGACGAATAATTATTAACGTATCAATACATTGTATTGATACGTAAGGCAAACTTTACTACTTACAAATACACCTAAAAGCTATACTATAACTTACTGGCGAACGATATAAAGGAAAGTTCTTGCTTTAGAATGTAAAGTCATAATTATTTTTGGAAATTGTTTCAATTAAACTTTATTTAAAGAAAAGATAAATCCTATATGAACTGTTCTAATGTTCGACGATGTATCGCTTATCAAGTTATAAAACGACTGAAGCCAGTTATGCACCTTATTCACCTTAAATAGAAGACAAAAACTAGTTGAAACATCCTGCGCTTCGCCCCGTATTTTTCCACTGTGGTCCCAAAGTAGATGCTAATCTTAACGCAAGTTAGTGTTATCACTAGAAAACAATTATTTGGCAGTAAGGCTGACAAAATCCTCATCATTAAAAGCCAGGGCAAATGGGCTGCGTACAAAATTTGATAGTGACATTGGGTCAGGTACATGTGCAGCTGTTTCGAGTGGGCTTAGTTAGAATAGCGCCAGTACAAGTGAGCTAGGTACGAATAGTAATGATAGGATACTACCCCGACCATGATCCAAAATGTTGTTTTAAATGTAATAACGTCATTTATTTATTTATTTATACATTTTTTTATACATTTGATTTATTTATCCATTTTACGTAACAAACAAATTGCCTGTTTTACTTTGTTTTGTATTGAGCATGATTGAGTTAAAATACTACATTTGTCATTTCTGTCCTTTCATGTACTATTTCTGAATCTGATAATACTACTTACTTGTATTGTTTTCGTGTGTGTATATTATTAAACAATTTGAACTAAATAACGAAATACAAGTCCAGTAAAATAATAATAATAACGTCATTTAGGAACGAGCAGTGTATGTTTTTTGGTTTTCTTGTAACATCCAGCGTTCTAAGTATTGATTTACCTAATTTCTAACAAATGCCGAGCGAATGCTTAAAATAGTGATGTTTAGATGTCGTCATTTATGGAAAATCCCAGTATGAATACTGGTAGCATTCCATGATATAGGTACCAGTTTAATTAGTTTTTAAACTAATATTAGGCCTGAATCACGTATCCCGCGGCGAAATACTTTTAATAGTAATATTTATATTTATTTGTATTATTATATTTTATTAAAATATATTAATATAATAAACAAACTCATTTGTAAACAAATTTTATATAAATACTACTAAAATCCTATGTTGAGGACTTGTCAACCTAATTTTTGAACTAATGACAGTGGTGGTCTCTAAAATAGTTAAATTATGCATGACATAATTTAAAAACGATACCCATACGTACAGTTGAAACATTCAATGTTAAGGGCATATGTTTACTTAATTTTGGAACTAATAGCATGAAAATCTCTAAAATGGTAAAATTTGTATGACGTCATTTATGGACGATTCCTGCATGCAAACTAGTAAAATCGTATGTAGAGAATATATGTCAACCTAATTTCTGATCTAATGACAGTAGGGGTCCCTAAAATAGTCAAATTTGTATGACGCCATTCATGGAAGATGGCGCATGTACCTACATGTATCTACTTAGGCTCAAGTGGCAAGTATTATAATGTAATGCGGGGCAAATCCTTATTTTGGGATGAATTTGATTACTGTTGAATGTAGGTTTTGTTGTAATGATGACTGCGCACATTGTAGGCAAAGCGCCAAAGTGGATTTGAGTAAAAGTTGAGCCAGAGGGTGGAGTGGACTTTGGATGCAGTGGGATTTGGCTTCGTGCGAGTACAAATTTGGGTAAAGTGGACCAAGGCTAAAGTGGACTGCGGCCGAAGTGGGCTTTAGCTTCATAGCAAGCGAGGATTTAGCTGGAGTAGGCCAGCCTTGAACCAATTCAGCCGCAGTCCACTTTAGCCTTGGTCCACTTTACCCAAATTTTAACTCGCACGAAGCCAAATCCCACTGCTTCCAAAGTCCACTCAACCCGTGGCTTAACTTTTACACAAATCCACTTTGGCGCTTTGCCTACAATGTGCGCAGTCATCATTACAACAAAACCTACATTCAACAGTAATCAAATTCATCCCAAAATAAGGATTTGCCCCGCATTACATTAATGCATGTAAAGTCGTGCCAGACATCTGTTTTTCTTGCATTTATTTTAATGCTGAAAAGTTTGTCTATTATATTTGTGATTGTAAAAAACTCTCAAATCCGATTAACACTAAAAACAATAGGGTTCTTTTCGATCGCATATGCCGTCGTTTAAAAGTTGTTTGACAAAGCTCAGTTGAAAGTTGTGACCTGTAGAGCACGACAAAAAAACACACATCGACAGACGGACAGACATGACCATTACAATAGATGCTCAAGCTCAGCATCTCAAAATTAATTCAAGAATTATTCAATTGAACCCGCCCACCCACCTGTCGTCACATTTCCATTGTGTTAACGGGCTGGGGGTTAGGCATAAATATAGTCACATAAATTAACCTTCATGACGAACACACACGCCAAACATCAAATTATCCTAAGGTACGCGGCTTATGGGTTGAGCGCAAATAATGTCTTGTAAATTATTTGTAAGATATCCTTTAAAACGCAAACAAACACCTACAATAATTAAAGGTGGCAGAAGGTTTTGCATTTTAAGTACTACTTTTATTTTATTCTTACTAATTTACATGATGCAACTTTACATTTGTATTTTACAACTGAATTTGCGATATATTATTGTCAAACTAATTAAAAACAAAAAATACTGATTCTTTTAAAACTGAAAATTATTTTGTTTGCTTTGTTTTAATTAGATCACAATTTAAACTTGCAAATTATATTTAATAAATTAACGTTTCTTATTTACTATAAATGCGCGTCAATGTTAGTAATTTTTATTATTATCGCCATTGCTGTCATTTTCATCACTTGCTTATGGTTAAAGAGAGGTATCAGCAGTTTGACATTTCAGATTTAGGAGGAAATTCAAATCTTCAATCAAAATTTTTTCCTGCTAATAAGCTTATCTTATTTAACAACCGTTTGTATTTCTCATCGGAATTTGACAAGTAACATTAGTAGTAAGTAAAATATGTCAATTCAGACCATGTTAAATCTAACTTATAAAAAACGTTCATTCAGTTCCATGAGAAAGATGCATTTCCAAAAAAATTCAAGGCCAATCGATGCTGGGCCGGTCCGGTGGGGGACGTGCATAAGAGATGGACAAGAGCGACCATGGGGACGAGCGGGACCCGATGGGACCCAATGGGACGCACCGGGACACGTGAGGATAGTGGGGAGGGGGGCATGGGTGGGAGGAGTGGGGGGCGTGTAAATGTATAGTATATAATAATAAAACAAGGGCTAAAGCCCTTGTTTTATGGCAGCCTTAACAGCAAAATTAAGCATTTTGAATTTGCCGCAAAATTTTAGCTTCAATTTACATGGTTTGAATTAAAAAAAGCAATTGAGCCACACAATGTTTTTTTGGTTATTTAATCTATCGTATTTATAATCAACTTCTGTAATACAATCAAAAATTCAAAATTCCAATTTTTGAATTTCCCGCTAATAAATTTAATATTGCGTTAACTCAAGATTTCGACCGGTAAGTCAGTAAACTTACACAAACATGATGCACCATTTGAACGGTAACGATAAGGCAAATCTAAATAACTTAGTGTGCACGCACGATAGTTATTAGGTTTTAAATGGTTTCGAAATTACCTAATTGCAAATTAAAAAATGTTAACGGATTGTGTCGAGTAATATATCATTAGAAAGCTCTTCAAAAATAAGCAGACACCATTTTTTTTGTTTTTTGATTGTGACCCATACAACACATTTTTGGCGGCAATTAAAAATTAAATGACCGTTATTTTGAAAACGTTTTGTTATAATGGACGCCCATTCCATTATTTGAATTCTACTGGTGATTAGCTTTCCAATGATATATGACTCGATGTAATTGGTCCAGTATTGAAAGATTTTTAAAATTCCCGTAAATTATGTAGATAGGTAGGAATAATAATTTATTCATTGAGTCGATTTGGCCGCAGCCCATACAACATTGGTAATTTACATTTGGTTTTGCAAGGATATTGAACCTTGGTTGAATAAGGTATTTGTGTAAGATATAGAGTGTATAGTATATGCGGGGCCAACTGTATGCACGCATCTACATAGATGTATGGGAAAAATGAAGAAAAAATGATGGAAAAATATATGCAAGTAAAGCCAAAATGCTCCTATGGGGTATGTAGTGCAACAGTATATAGCTCTTGAATTTCGAGTAAAATGTGTGTTTGTTTGTTAGGTGGCGGTGGGGTGGTGGTGCAATGGAAAACGGCCGAGGAGATTAAAATGAAAAAACAAAATTAATGATGATAATAATAATAAGATAGAAAGAGTCTCGTTAGTGGTCATGGGTGGGTGGACGCGAGCTTCAAAGAGCGTCAGACATGACTGGCTGCTTATCATGTGGATGCATTAGGACGCAAAGTTGTTTATGAGAGTGCTCGCTCGCGCGTGACCTCCGTCTATGTACAGAGTCATTATTGTATCTTATTCTACCTTTTGAAATTGAAAATGTAATGTGATAAAAATATTGACGTCATTTAATAATATAGTCATTTTAAATTATTCCGTATTGAAAATAACATTGCGTTGAAAGTACATACCAAATAAAAAAAATTCATTTAATTTGCGAGCAAGTATATATAAAAATTGGAAAAATAATCAAATATTATAAGAATTAAAGGATTGCTGGTGCATATTATGGTATTTTGCATATGTAATAAATAGAGGATTGACTAATTGTTTTACTTTATCGATAATATAAACTAATGCTGTTTATAATAGGCACACTCAGGAAACTCCAGCGTAAAATAAAATATTTAATCCAGTAATATTGTACAACATTGTACTATACAACATGTACACGGCAATAAATTTTAACCTGTCAGCTAGTAACTTTAAAGAATTTCAGTGACATTCACATAGCAAAGTTGGTTTTTTACTTTATCATTAAAATAAACTAATGCTGTACATAATATGCGCACAAAAGAAACTCAAGCGTAAAATAAATTATTGGATCTAGTATTATTGTACAAATTTTAATCTACAGCATGTTTATAGAGGAATTATCACATCCGGTGAGCTAATTACTTTAGGAAGTTTCAGTTTATTTTACAAATTAAAGTTTTGTCTTACTTTACTGATAAAATATACTAGTGATGTACATTACACGCACACTATAGAAACTTGAGCGTAAAATAAAATATTTAATCCAGTAATATTGTAAAACATTGTACTATACAACATGTGCATGGCAATATATTTCATCCTGTAAGCTAGTAACTTTACGGAATTTTGTTAAACTATACCAAGTGTAGTTGTTTTTGCGCTTCCTAATTAAAATAAACTAAAGCAGCGCACACCAAAAAAACCGAAGCGTAAAATAAAATATTTGATAGTAAAATTGTGCAACATTGTACTTTACAAAATGTGCACAGAAAAATATTTCACCCTGTGAGCTGGTTACTTTAAGAAATGCTAGTCAACGTCACACAGTAAAAGTTGTTTTTTGAGTTTATCAATAAAATAAACTGATGCTGTAGATAACATGCACACTGAAGAAACACAATCATAAAATAAAATATTTAATCTATTATTATTGTTCAAAAGTTCAGTCTACAGCAAGTGCTGTCGCCCATTTAATTCATAAAACACAAATAAGCCTGTGTTACTGTTACGCTCGGTAGAATACAAAAATATTCAAATTTAATATTCTGCATACCTTTTGTTGTACATTTTACCAAAACTTAAATGCATGTAGTTACTTAAGGTTGGCTGGGGTAGAACGTGCTTGACAAAACTAATTAACGTAGACCACAAAGTATTATTTAGAAAAAAAAGTTTAAAAGCTGAATTTTATTATGCTTGCTGGAGTGAATTATAGATTAAATTTAAGTTTGTGCCATAAAACTATTGTCGTGTATAGTACAAAGTCATAAATGTGTGTAGTAAGGTTAGGTTAAATAGGATAAAACGTGCTTGACAAAACTGATTTAGGTAGTTCTAAAAGTATTTGTGGTAAAATAAGTTAAAAAAGCTGAAATTGATTTTGGTTGCTAGAGCATAACGAAGATTAAATTTATTGTTCTGTTGCATAACCAATGTCTTGCGTAGTACTAAGTTTCGAATGCATGTAGTTACTTTAGTTTAACGAGGATAAAACGTGCTTAACAAAACTGATTGACGTGGTCTTAAAAAGTATTTTTAGTTAAAAAAAAGGTTAAAAAAGCTAAAATTGATGGTGCTTGCTAGAGTAAATAGTTATGCGACAGAAACCTAAATTCAAGATTGAATTTAGGTTTCTGTCGCATAACTATTGTCGTGCATGGTAATAAGTCTTTAATACGTGTACTTACTTTGGGTTGATCAAAACTAAAAGTAATACGCAAAACTAATTGAGTTAGTTGAAAAGTATTTTTTGGTAAAAAAAACTGAAAAAAATGATTTTGTTCTTTGCTTGCTAGAGCAAAACGAATATTAAATTTAAGTTTCTGTCACAAAACTATTGTCGTGCATAGTATCAAGTCTTGTTTGCATGTAGTTACTTCAGATTGACAAGGATGGAAAGTGCTTGGCAAAACTGATTTAGTTAGTCAAAAAAGTAATTCTTAGTAAAAAAAAGTTAAAAAAGCTGAAATTGATTTTGCTTGCTATAGCAAAACAAAGATTTAATTTAATGTTCTGTCGCAAAACTAATGTCGTGCGTAGTACTACGATTTAAATGCATGTTGTTACTTTAGTTTAAAGAGGATGAAACGTGCTTGACAAAACTGATTGACGTGATCTAAAAAGTGTTTTTGGTTAAAAAAAGGTTAAAAAAGCTAAAATTAATTTTGCTTGCTAGAGTGAATTAAAGATTAAATTTAGGTTTCTGTCAGATAACTATTGTCGTGCATAGTACCAAGTCTTGTATACATGTATTTACTACGGATTGACCAGAACTAATAGTAATAGGCAAAACTGGTTTAGTTAGTTCAAAAAGTATTTTTGGTGTAAAAAGCGAAAAACATGGTTTTGTTCTTTGCTTGCTAGAGCAAAACAAATATTAAATTTAAGTTTCTGTCACAAAACTATTGTCGTGCATAACACCAAGTCTTGTTTGCATGTAGTTACTTCAGATTGACAAGGATGGCAAGTGCTTGGCAAAACTGATTTAGTTAGTCAAGAAAGTAATTCTTAGTAAAAAAAAGTTGAAAAAGCTGAAATTGATTTTGCTTGCTATAGCAAAACGAAGATTTAATTTAATATTCTGTCGCATAACTAATGTCGTGCGTAGTACTAAGTTTTAAATGCATGTAGTTACTTTAGATTGATGAGGATGAAACGTGCTTGACAAAACTGATTGACGTGATCTAAAAAGTGTTTTTGGTTAAAAAAAGGTTAAAAAAGCTAAAATTGATTTTGCTTGCTAGAGTAAATTAAAGATTAAATTTAGGTTTCTGTCAGATAACTATTGTCGTGCATAGTACCAAGTCTTTATTACATGTATTTACTACGGATTGACCACAACTAAAAGTAATAGGCAAAACTGGTTTAGTTAGTTCAAAAAGTATTTTTGGTGTAAAAAGCGAAATGGTTTTGTTCTTTGCTTGCTAGAGCAAAACGAATATTAAATTTAAGTTTCTGTCACAAAAATATTGTCGTGCATAACACCAAGTCTTGTTTGCATGTAGTTACTTCAGATTGACAAGAATGGCAAGTGCTTGGCAAAACTGATTTAGTTAGTCAAGAAAGTAATTCTTAGTAAAAAAAAGTTGAAAAAGCTGAAACTGATTTTGCTTGCTATAGCAAAACGAAGATTTAATTTAATATTCTGTCGCATAACTAATGTCGTGCGTAGTACTAAGTTTTAAATTCATGTAGTTACTTTAGTTTGATGAGGATGGAACGTGCTTGACAAAACTGATTGACGTGATCTAAAAAGTGTTTTTGGTTAAAAAAAGGTTAAAAAAGCTAAAATTGATTTTGCTTGCTAAAGTGAATTGAAGAATAAATTCAGGTTTCTGTCGCATAACTATTGTCGTGCATAGTACCTATTCTTTAATACGTGTATTCACTTTGGGTTGACCAAAACTAAAAGAAATACTGATTTAGTTAGTTGAAAAGTATTTTTTGGTAAAAAAAACTGAAAAAAATGAATTTGTTCTTTGCTTGCTTGAGCAAAACGAATATTAAATTTAAGTTTCTGTCACAAAACTATTGTCGTGCATAGTATTAAGTCTTGTTTGCATGTAGTTACTTTAGATTGACAAGGATGGAAAGTGCTTGGCAAAACTGATTAAGTTAGTCAAGAAAGTAATTCTTAGTAAAAAAAAGTTGAAAAAGCTGAAATTGATTTTGCTTGCTATAGCGAAACAAAGATTTAATTTAATGTTTTGTCGCATAACTAATGTCGTGCGTAGTACTAAGTTATAAATGCATGTAGTTACTTTAGTTTGATGAGGATGAAACGTGCTTGACAAAACTGATTGACGTGATCTAATAAGTGTTTTTGGTTGAAAAAAGGTTAAAAAAGCTAAAATTGATTTTGCTTGCTAGCGTGAATTGAAGATTAAATTTAGGTTTCTGTCGGATAACTATTGTCGTGCATAGTACTAAGTCTTTAATACATGTATTTACTACAGGTTGACAAGAACTAAAAGTAATAGGCAAAACTGGTTTAGTTAGTTCAAAAAGTATTTTTTGGTGTGAAAAGCGAAAAAAATGGTTTTGTTTTTTGCTTGCTAGAGCAAAACAAATATTTAATTTAATGTTTTGTTGCATAACAAGCTTCGTGCATAGTACCAAGTTTTAAATACAAATAGTTACTTTAGGTTGACTACGACTAAACGTGCCTGTCAAAACTGATTTAGTTAGTCAAAACAGTACTTTTTAGTAAAAAAAGTTGAAAAAGCTGAAATTTATGTTGCTTGCTATAGCAAAACGAAGATTAAATTCAATGTTCTGTCGCATAACTAATGTCTTGCGTAATACTCAGTTTTGAATGCATGTAGTTACTTAAGTTTGACTATGATGGAACGTGGTTGACAAAACTAATTTACGTAGTCCTAAAAAGTATATTTGGTTAAAAAAAGGTAAACAAACTGAACTTTATTTTGTATGCTAGAGTGAATTAAAGATTAAATTTAGGGTTTTGTCGCATAACTATTGTCGTGCATAGTACCAAGTCCCCAATACATGTATTTACTTTGGGTTCACCAGGACTGAATGTGCTGAGCAAAACTGATTTAGGTAGATAAAACCTATTTTTTGGAAAAAAAGTTGAAAAAACTGATTTTGTTTTTTGCTTGCTAAAAACGAATAATAAATTTAAGTTTCTGTCACAAAACTATTGTCGTGCATATAATAATAATAATAATTTATTCATTGGGTCGATTTAACCGAAGTTCATACAACCAGACTCAACCAGTCACTGTGGGTGAGGAAATAGGAGGCTACCGCGTTAGATCGTCTCGGTCTTTGTACCCTTTCACCTATCCCCGTCCTCTCCCCAACAGTAAAGGAGTCTCATTCCCTAGGCCCCTACAGTAAGTAGTGGTCACTAAGGAGCACTGAAGGAGACTGAGTTTCAATCAACCATCCAGTGACGTTTACCGTACAACACCGAGCCGTAAACGATTAGCAGTGGCCGAGGATCGAAGCCGGGTCTGAGGCTGTAAATTTCGTTACAGTCTGCAGTCCCAACCACTCACCCAAGCACGCCTGCTTTTGTCGTGCATATAAGCAAGTCTTGTTTGCATGTAGTTACTGTAGATTGACTATGATGAAAAGTGCTTGACAAAACTGATTTAGTTAATCCAGAAAGTAATTCGTAGTCAAAAAACGTTGCAAAAGCTGAAACTTATTTTGTTTGTTTATTATTGTTATTGTCGCGCATAGTACTAAGTCTTCAATACATGTATTTACTTTGGGCTCAACAGGACTAAATGTGCCGAGCAAAACTGATTTAGTTAGTTACAAAACTTTCTTTTGAGTAAAAAAGTTAAAAAAACTGATTTTGTTGTTTGCTTGTTAGAGCAAATCAAAGAATAAACTTATTTTTCTATCGCACAACTATTGTCATGCGTAGTACCAAGTCTTGAATGCATGTAGTCACTTTAGGTTGACTAGGATGGATTGTGCTTGACAAAACTGATTTAGTTAGTCTAAAAAGTACTTTATGGTGAAAAAAAGTGAAAAAACCTTAAACCTATTTTGCTTTACAAAAAATAAGGGTTGTTGTCAATTTGTTTTTATAGCAATATGTTACATTCTGTGAGCTAGTTACTTTAGGAAGTTCCAGTAAACTTTACAAATTAAAGTATTATTTTACTTTATCAACGTTATTATACGCAGTGTCAGCTACGTACTCTAAAAACATTTAGTTAACGTTGAAAAACAAATTGGTTTTTGTTCGGATTATCGATAATAAAAAATAAAGTAATGCTATAAACACTACGCGCTGAAGCAATTGGAGCGTGAAACAAACTATTTAAACCATTTACACTACGCTACGTACTACGCTGTTCTACATGTCGTGTGCAAGGCGTTAATTTACGCAAAGTTGGCTTGTCACTCTAGAGAGTTTAGGTAGACTTTGCAAAATAAAGTGGTTTTTATGCTTTTTAAATAATTGTATCCTGTAAACATCTGAAATAAATTTGACAGTAGAATTAGATAAATAATACAATAACAGCAAAGTCTATATTGTAGTGCGTCATATTGTCTTACTAACGTATTTATCATGCAACAGTTGAGCAAATTCTGACAAATATTGCGAATTAAATTTGTCCTCAAAAATAAAAATATACAATTTATAATTTCAATACGCAACTGAGCAAAATAACCAACAAATTTTGAATTTCTATATTGTAGTAGTATAAGGGCGCGCTGACTGTAGGTGGGTATTTATTTAACTTTTGAAAAGTGAGTTAGAAATACGTTAGTAAATATTTCAAAACAGCAAGCTCTTGCTACAAGAATAAAATCTTATTTGCAACATCTGACGTGTGTATATACAATACCGAAGAAACATTTTAAATTGGGTGTCCGATGTATTATGCAAAGGTGTGTTAGTGCATAGCAAATTGTGTTAGGAACAGTTTATTTTGTGATTTTGACACTACAATAATGTAATTTAGTAATTATTACAATGCATCAAGTATTTTTTTAACTAATACATGAGTTAAATATTAATAGCGATTGTGTCTACAGACAAAAAGGCATGTCCTCTGTCTGTCGAAAAATGATTGTTGTGTATAAGCTAACGGTTTTATGGCAAAACTTTAAATGGCTATATACATATTTTTTAAAACCAATACAATGAATTAGTTAACATAATTTTTCTGTGTCTAGTGTACTGCAATGCGTGGTCATACGTGTAGTATGCTATTTTAATTAATTTAGACGGCCGGTTGATAAATATAGTTACCAGCACAGAATCTTACATGTTTCTACAAAATATTTATGATACTTTTAAACTAATTGAAGGTGACAATACCAAATGTAAAAGTATTAATGAATTGATTACCAAATATTGTGTTTTTTGAATAATGTTAATACACAAATTCAGAATGGTATCCAAACTAGCTAGTTAGCTGAGTAATTTCTAGAAAAGATAAAATATACAATTCTCTAGTTAAGACTGGCATATTTTAAATATGCAGTATGTTGTTTTTAGTCGATCTGTTTTTTTTGGCAAAAATTGGCAAATATAACAACACAAGCCGGAATCATTTTAACTGTAGTTCCAAGGAATATTTAGTGACAAATAAATGTAATGTGTAGCCATTTAGTATTCAATTTAACCTATGCTAGTTGGTAATACTATAAATTTCCGATAAATATAAACACTCACTTGTAGTTGCGCACAGGTCCTGCCTTAAGCTTATTAAATTATTGTTTTTTTGTATACAACGGTTCATATTTATTAAGTGACACTAAATAAATAGATATGGCAAATTACTTTAAATAATCAATTTCAAAAAGGAAAATGCGTCTACTTACAAATCCTATTAGACAATTCAATCTATACCAAAACAATATTGCGCAACAGTAAGCGTCAATTGTTTTAATTGTGATTGCTGATTTGACATAAACTACAACTAAAACAACAACGTCACAAAGCTTTCATATAGTTTTTGCCTATATGTACACAATAAATCTATGTATTGAAAACTATACCTGCAATTTTATTGAAAATATTTATTACAAATCTTGATTTCTCTAGCCAAGTCTTTAAATGCAAGCCAAGTACTGTTTTTTGGTTTTGTTTAAAGTAATATGCGTAAATACTGCTGCAAAATTTAACGTTTTGCGAACATGTAGAAAAAACAACCCCACTTGAGTATTTGCACAAAGAATATGCAATAAAATGTAACATTTACCTTGAAATTGCCTTGCAATACCTGTTAAACACACATTGATGCGTATGCCCGGCAACAAACAATCAAACCTGCCAATGGTCTTTACGCAAAATACAAGGGCAAATTATACTCAACGCTTGTGGCTGCTTTAACGGATTTAGCCTTACACAAAGAGCCCAGCAGCCCGGCAGCCCAATAGCCAATAGCTAAAAGGCTTTATTCATTTATTGTCATAAAAAAATATCAAGCGGGGATTTTCATACGGAAACAACATTCTGGACAAAGAAATGCAAGTTCAGCAGACGGGAAAGATTGTGGTAAAACCTTTGATACAAACGACGAGATTGTCATTTTAGGGATAAGCGGAAGATTCCCTAAATCTAATTCAATTGACGAATTTAAGAACAACCTTTTGAACAGTGTGGATATGATCACGGAACAAACAAGGTTTAAACCCTCATATAAAATGCCTTCTCGTTTTGGCACCATAAGCGACCTTGACAAGTTTGATGCAGATTTCTTTGGCGTGTCAGAAAAGCGAGCGCCCTTCATGGACCCTGCTGCACGAAAAACACTAGAAGTTGTGTATGAAACTATTTTGGATGCTGGTAAAAGCATAATAATATTATTAATAATAATACGCTTAAAACAATTAGCAACAGGATCACAACAATACATTAATTCGTGAAAGTATTTTAAATTTTCTGTAAAACGCATGATTTAATTTGAAGGCATCAACCCTGAGAGCTTACGAGGATCCAAAACGGGGGTATTTCTCGCCAAGGATGAAGTAGATACTCTTTCATATTGGACAATTCAGCAGGGCGCAGATGAGAGTGGCTACGCATATCTTGGGACTCTAAGTTTTCTTCAGCCAAATCAAGTGTCACATTACTTAAACTTGAAAAGACCGAGTCTCCTTGTGAGCACAGGCTGCTCAGGTAGCCTATACGCTCTTGAAATGGCTCTTAATTCCATGACTACTGGAGCGTGTGACAGAGCTATTGTAACAGCGAATGCCTTACTTTTCGCCTCTCATTAAGCAAAAATTTATAATATTTTAGGGGCTGCTGCTGACAACGGCCAGTCTAGACCTCTCGACAAAGACGGTAACAAAAACGTGTTATAATAATTAATAATCTATGGCATGGCCACTCAACAATGTAATTTACAACTATGTATCTGCCTAAAAATATCTAAGTACAGGGTTGTTTTAAAAATAATTTTTGAATCGACGCACGAACTTCACTGATGCCAGAAATTTTCCAGGCCCTTTTGCCTGATGAGCGCACAATGCTGTGATGGCTCTATACAATTTACCACGAGGGTCTTTGAGACAAGGATAATAATTAAAATAATTTCCTGATGTTCCTTGATCAAAAATATATTTTGCGCGCTTAATTAAAAATTTTGTAAGAGATCAGGGCCTTTTGTAACCACTGTGCTAAAGTCTAATCGTAAGAGAGCTAACAGCTATCACAAATGGCGCTACCAAAATTCTAAATTTTATAACTAGGGCGCGCCAATCCGGAAATTCCGGATGAATCCGGAAATGCGTATGAGATAGTGACTTGCCACCAAAATAACTTTTATAAAGTTAGATGAGCCAGAAAATGAAAAAAAAATCGGAAAAATCTGGAAATTCCGGAAATTTAAAAAAAATCCGAAAATCCGGAAATAATAGGGAATTTTGAAAAAATATTGAAATTCACAAGTTTTTAAAATGTTTTACTCGTGTAAAGATCGAATTCATATTACAATTTTAATGTTTTCATTAGTGTTATAAACTTGAGTGCACACTTTGACGCTGTGGTGGACTTTGATGTTGATTCATATTCTATGGTAGTAAATAACACACTACTTCTGCGTATCATCTAATGCGTTTGTAAGAAATAACCTTGAAATACAGTATTCTGCTACTATCAAGTCAAGCAGTGTTTATTACTTTTTAAGATTCAAATTCCTATTGAAGAATTTCGAATCATAATCAGGCCATTCGTTTTGAACTTTTCGTCCTAAAATCCGACTAACTGTGCTAACACGAGTTCGAGATTTTCGAAATTCAGGTTTAGAGGTAAAAACAGAAAAATCCGGCGCTTCGCGCCGAATTTGTCGACCGGGGGCCCGAAGTTGATGCTGAGCTTACAGCGAATAATTGCTTTAGTAATGGAGTAGAACCCTAGTGTGGCAACGCTGAAACTACGACAGCGCCTAACTCCATTTTAGCTTCTACTTGAATTTCTAATTTGATTAAGTCGTAACAAATAACTTTGGGATTATGTAAATAATAATAATTGGATAAAGTCATTTATAAACGATCCGTGTATGTATTATTGCAACATCCTGCGTTCAAAGTATCTGTTTACCTAATTCGTGAACAAATTCAGAGCAGATCGCTGAAATAGTGGTATTTAGATGACGCCATATATGGAAGATTCCAGCATGAATACTGGATGCATTCCATAATATGGGTACCTGTTTACTTCATTTTAAAAATTATGACAGCCGGGATACTTAAAATAGTAATATTTAGGCAACGCCATCTGTGAACGATCTCCCTATAAATACTAGTAAAATCATATGTTGAGGACAAACGTACACCTAATTTCTGAACTAATTACAGTGGGGATCCCTAAAACAGTAAAATTTGAATGACGTCATTTACGGACGATCGCCGTACGTAAGCTTCAAAAATTTAATGTTGAGGATATAGGTTAATTTAATTTTCGAACTAAAAGCATGAAAATCTCTTAAATGGTAAAATTTGTGCGACGCCCTTTATGGACAAACCCTGCATGCGTGCTAGTAAAATCTTATGCTAAGGATATATCCCAGCAAACACACATAGTCGATTTATAGTAATTTTATAGTAGGTCCAGCAATCGTTTATTGGTTGGGAAATATGCAGTTTTGTCGCTCCAAATTTAGTTGGCTCAGTGCGGAGCGCACACTTTTCCCCAACTTATAAGGTTAGCAAGGCCAACTTAATCCCGACCATTTTTGCCTTGCTTGGGAGACGGTTCCTATAATCTCTTCTGCCGACTATATTTTAACTATTGATGATAATGGCCCAACTATAATCCGACTATTTTTAGTACGTTATTTTGAAGGTACATATTCCAAATTCAGTTTATAGATTTTCAATTTAATATTTATGACTATTTGTAACTAATTTAACATTCTTCGTAACTACAACTAAATTAGGCATGGTCATTAATTGCATAGTGTTGTTCTCCAGGCATCTGTAATCGTGAAAATAGCTAACAAACCTTTAAGTGGACTCTTAACTATTACTTACAATGCATGAACTAGCAAACGGCACCCACACTTTTCCCATCTAAAAGTTCAAGATTTCAATCCGCGATCACAATCTTTATATTTTTTCTAGCTCATATTTGGTATGTGGTTCTATTCATATAATTAAAAAATTTCATTAAGGGTATAAATAAATTTAAATTAAATAGTTTAATTTGTAACACTGTTTAAAGCATGCACGCTGTCTTTGACCTACACAAAATAATAATCGGGCCAAAGTCGGATATTAAGCATTACAAAAAGCTATCTGTAAACGTCACATTTATATACTTATTAGCTGGTATATTGTTTAGCTACCTTCACCTTCACTATTTTCGAGCTAGAAATATTAAGTAGGTATGAAATACATTTTTCGTATTTATACTGGCGGTGCAAATGACAACAATGCAATTTAGCTTCAAAGCCACCAACATAACAACAGTATTCGTTTTTTTCAACGCTCACTGTAGTCACTGTAGTGCTATTTTCTTATTATTGTCCATCTGTACTTCCATAGTTGTGTTATATTGTCAGTGTAGGCCCAACATAGAAAAAAATAGAGACATTCGTCCCAAGTTTGACTTTAAATTCAACTTGTGAACATTTTGTGATAGTCAGTGAACTAAATCATCTTAAAGTAAATCACTGCAGCAAAAGCTAAATAAACAAGTATATTCACTGATTACTTATTTTAGAATATATTTAACTTCCATTATAGCTCAACTTAAACTTTTATTCGCGACATTTAATATATTAGTTGTCGCGAATAAGTTTCAGTTTTCACACTGCAGTGTGTTATTAACTCTATTAATAACTAAACTGACTTCGTAATCTGGTCTGATCTGAACCGTAAAAAATTATTTATATATATAAGCCGCCACGCAGCACGTGCACGTTGTGTTTGACAGAAATAAAAAAATTATCGGGCCAAAGTTAGTTTTTATGCAGAAGTAAAGGATCGGTGAATGAAGTATATATTTAATTGGACCATTGCTAACTAATTACTTTTCCCCAACTTACAATTTACGCACTATAAAATACAGTTGGCTCAAGGGTGCGCGCCAACATTGTGCCAACAATCCACTTTGCTGCAGGACCATCAAAATAACAACAATTTCATGAGTCAATTTTCCAACGCATACCATTTCCCAACCAAGTTGCAATCATCTTACTATTAGCCAACTATTATTTTCATTTGTGTGTTTGCTGGGATGTCAACCTTATTTCTAACCTTATGACAGTGGGGATTTCTAAAATAGTAAAATTTATATGACGTCATTTTTGGACGATCCTTGCATGCATACTAGTAAAATCCTATGTTGAGGTTATATGTCAACCTGATTTTCGAGCTAATGACAGTGGGGGGCACTAAAATCGTTAAATTTGTATGACGTCATTCAGGGACGAATCCTATAAACATATTAGTAAAATCCTATGTTAGAGATACATGTCAACCTTATTCCTGAAATAATGACAGTAGGGATCCCTAAAATGGTAAAATTTGTGTTACGTAATTTTAATTTTTGAACTAATGACAGTCGAAGTCCCTAAAATGCTAAAATTTGTATGACGTCCTTTACGGACGATCTCTGCATGCACAATAGTAAAATTGTATGTTAAGGATACATGTCAACCTAATTTTTGAACTTCTGACAGTGGGGATCCCTAAAATGGTAAAATTTGTATGACGTAATTTATGGGCGATCCCTGCATGCATACTAGTGAAATTCTATGCTAAGGATATATTTTAAGCTAATTTTTAAATTTATAACAGTAGGGGTCCCTAAAATTGTAACATTTGTTTGACGTAATTTATGGACGATCCCTGCATCCCTACTAGTAAAATCCTATGTTAATCGGAAGTTTTCTATAGTACGAATATCCACTGAATGTCAGGTATATGGAACGTGCGGCGCATGTACCTACCTACTTAGCTTTAGTGGCAAGTAATGAAATTGAAATGCATGTAAAGTCTTGCCAAAGACCCGTTTTTCCTGCATGCATTTTAATGCATTATATCGTTAATTGTGAAAAACTGGTAAATCCGTTTAATTCCAAAAACAATAGGGTTCTATTCCATCGCATTCACCATCATTTAAAATTTATTTGAAAAACTTAAATTGAAAACTGTGACCTGTGGAGCACGACAAAAAATCACACATCGACAGACAGACAGACAGACGGACATAGCCATTCCTATAGATGCTCAGCATCTAAAAACTGTAACTGTGGTGATTTTGTGTTGCAGTTTTGAAGCATTGACGGTATTGTTTGCAATGCAATGATGATTTTCAGTAATAACATATTTAAAATTTAGTTTTGTAGTTTCGTATTATCAATTGTATAGTTTTTACAATGTTATTACAACAGCTAGTTATTTTTTAAAAATAAAAGTATTAATTGAAAAAATAAACAAAATAATATTGTTTCGCTATTAAAATCCGGAAAAAATCCGGAAAAAATCGGGAATTAATCAGGATTTTTTGAAAGCAAAATCAGGAAATACCCGGAAATTTGAGAAGTCAAAATCCGGAAATTTGAAGTCAAAAATCCGGAAATTTGGCGCGGCCTGTTTATAACTATCCACCTCTATTGTCATTTTATTAACCATTAATTAAATAGCTAGCAGCATTAATATATGTCGTAATATGACAATCCTATAACCATAAATAACTAATAGCGCCATTTGTAGTACTTTCGAATGAATGTAACAGTAACAGCCAGAGAGAAAGTAAATATTTATTTACAACTGGCGCTACAATTGCGCTTGCCACAAGAACACAGTAAGAACAAAATACAATTTTAAGAGAAAGTAAATGGTTTTATAAGAACACAAGAAAATTGTTGCAATAGTACAATTTGTAAAAACTAGCTTTCAGATAAATTCTTATTATATAGATGATTATGAGCAATACGACACGAGCCTTGAATGGTAGCAATCACTATTTCATGTAGCATTGTACAAAGAAGCCGCATATCTTTTCGAAAGGACTCGAAAAAGGCTGGAATAGTACCACGAGCACCCACAAGCAAACCTATGACTTCAAGATTTTTAAGCTAGTATTTTTCAAGAAAGTAAGGAATACATGGATTGTAATGAGCTTGCTTTTCAACGTTAACCTCATCAGCTTGACCAGAATGTTGCTCCATACGTATAGTATGATCTAAAATATATCCAGACTTTGACTCAGTACGCCCGCAGATTATATCCACACGTTTAGAGGCCCCATCAGTAACTTCTTTAAACACATTCCAATCCAATGTCCTCAGATGCTTGGCAATTATTGATCTTACTTCATAATGTCTTATGTTTCTTAGTAAGATTCCAACGTGGCATTTCCCTAGAACATGGGCAAGGGTTTCTTCCTCTTTGCAGTGTCTGCAAAGGGATGATTCTAGAGAATGACCTGGAATTGCTTTAACAGGATAAACATTAGCACTCATTTTTAATATATTTAACCACTCTGAGGAGGTTAATCCGCATTTGTTAATGATAATTTTGTTTGCATATAGACAGTCTTTATACATTTCAACCCCTTGTCCTCGAAGTGAAAATGTACACTATTTTTCAAACTCTTTGTTCCTCAAAGATTGACGTAAAATTTTGCAGGCTTAGTTTTTAGAGAAGATTTAACCTCGGCTTTAATTGTCTCTTCATAAAGCTCCAACGCTTCAATACAGCTTTTTATTTCTAAATTCAGATCTTTGACAAATGGAATGTACGGATCAGTGGAACTTAACAAAACAACAGATATTGTAGTGTTGTATAAATGCTTCTCATGTAGAGTGCATTACTTTTAAGCCCCTATGCTTTGTCAAGCAGTACAAAAGAGCGTTAGGAGAATCATGCGGAATTGCCAAAATTTCTTTAACTGAACTTTGTATTAATTTGTCCAAATCTTCTAAGAATTTTTTCAAGAGTTTATTTAAAGGAGCAGTTTGAAGGGAGTAAGTTAAACATGGCCAAGGATACTGGTTTATGATTCCAATTTTTTGATTAGGAAACAACATAGGGGTCCCAACAAGGTTCTGGAGATCTTTCGAAAAGTTTTTGATTATCTGTGCTGGATCAAAACTAATTTTATTTTTGAAATTTACCTTCTAAATATTTAACTGCTTCTCCCTCTTTGATGGCTTCAATTTTATTATTAACGTCAACAATTAGGGGGGTCAACAATACTATTAGTCATCATATTCAGTAGGTTTACGATAAACGACAATAAATGAAATGATGTACAGTCAGGGCAACCAAGAGTGATATGTTGCAAGTATGAAATTTGCATGCAAACAAATGGCAGCTTTATCCTTGCCAGATATCATTTTCAGTTGCTCCGCCAATAGTTGCAGAAGAAATAACAACCACAGTGGTGCTGATGCTCTGTTCTTGGGTAATTGCCTCCCACAGTTTGTAAATGACACCGTTTTACTTAAACATTTAATAGTTTGCCAATAAAGTCGGGCATCGATCAGTTTGTTCAAAGGCTGGACATCTATCAGTATGCTGGAAGGCCAGAAATATATCAGTTTGCTTAAAGGCCTGACATCTAACAGTATGCTTAGAGGCCAGGTATCTATCAGTTTCCTTAGAGGCCTAATATTTATCAGTTTGCTTCAAAGCCAGGCATCCTTTAGTTTTTTCAAAGGCCAAACATCTATCAGTATGGTGAAAGGCTGGGCCTCTGTCAGTTTGCATGAAGGCCTAATATCTTTTAGTTTGCTTGAGGGCCGGCCATTTATCAGTTTGCTCGAAGGCTGGACATCAATCAGTTTTCTAAAGGCCAGGCATCTATCAATTTGCTTGGAGAACAAACATCTATAGATTTGCTTAGAGGTCTAGCATCCATCAGTTTGCTTGAAGGCCGGACATCAATCAGTTTTCTCAAAGGCCGGACATCTATCAGTTTGCGTAGAGGCTATAAATCCTTCAGTTTGCTCGAAGGCCAGACATCTATAAGTTTACTCAAAGGCCTGATATATATCAGTTTGCTTGAAGGCCGGATATATTGGTTTGCTTGAAGGCCGGACATCTATCAGTTAGCTTAAAAGCCGGAAATTTATCAGTTTGCTTGGAGGCAAGACATCTTTCAGTTTGCTTGGAGGCTGGATATCTATCAGATTCCCAGCAGGCCTGATATATGTTAGTTTTTTCAAAAGCTGGGCATCCATCAGTTGGCTTGACGTCTTTTAACCAGCGTTAAATTCGGACATCTCTGAGTTTGCTTGCAGGCCGGACATCTATCGGTATACGTTTCAAGTCAGGCATGTTTTATTTTGAAAATGAAGTCAGACATTTATCAGCGTGCTTGATGGCCTGACTTCTTCCAGTTTTCCTGAATTCAAGACATCAATCAGTCTGCGGGGATAGGTAAAAGGGTACAAAGACCGAGACGATCTGACGAAGTAGCCTCCTATTTTCTCATTTACAGTGACTGGTTGTGTCGGGTTGTGAGAACTTTGGTTATATTGACTTAATGAATAATAATTTATTATCTATCAGTTTGCTTGAAGGCCGGACATCTATCAGTTTGGTTAAATGCCTGACATTTTTCAGTTTTCTTATAAAGTCAAACATCTCTCAGTTTTATCGTATTGCCGGACGTCTATTTAATGCATTCCTTTTATCAGTTAATAAGTTCTAGTTGGTAATTTCTCAGTACGTGGGCATAGCTGAACCTTTACTACTGCATGTATAGTTTTACAGCTTTTAGTTTTCTTGTGAGGTCTGCTATCTCTTAGTTTGCTATGGTGATTTGAAAAAAATCACTTTTCTACTAAATTAGGTCATTTTTTGGTTTGCTTTGCGTAGTCGGAAAGCTGGATTTGCTTGCAAAATCGAGCATCTATGATATATCAATCACCACTAACAAGGGATCCTACCTTACTTGAAACTACAGAATGAAACGAAACTACCCGGAACGTATACTACCTATATGAGTGACCTCCACTTGTATGGTCGTTCGACTCCAAAATTCGTTGTTCGGTCACAATCGCGCGCGCAAATTCAAAAATATCGATTTTTTCGAATTTCACAGCGCTCTAGCTCCCACAATTTTTGTCCAATTTTCATAAAATTTGAAATACAACATCTCTATACGCTTATCTAAAAAGTAATTTTAGGATTTTTGAAAATTCGAAAATTTTTATTTTTTCTAAAAAATTAGTTCCAACTCTGGGCCTCAGAAATACACATTTTTTAAACTTTTTCGAAAAAAAATTAAAATTTTTAAAAAATCTCCTTCTGGGGGGGGGGGCTGAAGCCCCCTAGCCCCCCCCCCCCCTCTGGATCCGCCGCTGGCTTATGTTCATTATTGTTTGTTTTAAAAATCCACGGACAACTTCTATAATTCTTATTTACCTGTAGCCTGTAACCAATATTTAATCTGCTGTCAAGATACAGAGTTCAACCAACGTAATTTTCACAAATAGTCTTTTCAGTGTTTGGCAAACAGGGAAACGTTAATCAAATTATTTTTTGGCAAAATGGAATAAGCCCACCCAAAACATTTATGTATAACTTACATTTAGTTTTCGAGCATTTTCGTTGTTTGCAGAAGTCTGTGTAGCGCGTGAGTGATTTTATGCAAGATAAAAAAGATTTAATTAACTCAAAACGATTAAAACTTCATGTCACGGACCTATTGTCACATGTTAAGGTATTCATTTTTTGGCAAAAGGGGGTAGGACGACAAACTAAATTTTTTGAAAATTTTCTAATCATTCCAGAGTAATACATTACGATTTTCGTATAACGTAATATCTGCAGCGCGACTTTTCTTCGCCTTCCCCCCCCCCCTCCCCCAGGAAAAACAATTTGGCTGCCTAAAAAAAATACCTAAGCACGGCCCTAACTCACACAATGCGAATGGATGTCGTAGTCCACAAGAATTTTAATCCCTCTATTGTAGTTTTGTTTACCTACTAAAAGCACAATATCGTCTTTAAAGAATTAAAATGACCCATATTCAATTTAGGCTACAATCAAAATGAGCTATGTCGTAAACACAAAAAGAGGAACATGCGACAAATGTAAATTACGAGTTTTTGTGCATTACGAGTGCAAAATGTTGTTATTACATGTTTTTTTAAAATTGTGAAATCTTCTATTTACATGTCTTTAAAAACTGCAAAATCTTCTTTTTACATGTTTTTTAAAAAATACTCTATTTTAATGCTTTTGAGACATATTTTTCTGTTAATAGTTAATATTGCTTTTAGCTAAGAATGGATATGAGTCATTTTAATTCTTCACAGACGATTTAATTATTTTTCAAACTAGTGCCGTATACATACACTATGGGCATTACAATTTAAAAAAAAAATAAAGTTTTTTTGCAGCATCGGGCTTTGTTCGGAGTGAGTCAGTTGTAGCGATTCTTCTGGAGAGGAAAAACGTTGCTATGAGAAACTACGCCTCAATAAAAGCCATCGATGTGAGTAGTGATGGAATGAAGACGGAAGGTTTTTTTTGCCCCTCTGCAGTGTCGCAAGAGGCCATGTATAGGGACGTGTACGCCAAGGCAGGGATACATCCCCATTCCATTCATTATCTAGAGGCACATGCGACTGGGACCCGAGCAGGAGATCCAGAAGAACTCGCAGGAATTTCAAATTTCTTCTGCAAAGGGAGAAACTCCCAGGCACCACTACTCATTGGCTCTGTCAAAAGTAACACGGGTCATTCCGAGGCGGCAGCGGGCCTCTGCGGAATAGCCAAAGTTTTAATTTCCGCTCAAGCCGGTTTCATCGCGCCAAATTTAAATTTCAGCAAACCTAATGAACTCGCAGCACATTTATTTTGTTGTCTGCCTATAAATTTACAGTCCACACTGCAGTATAATATATAAATTATAATACGAATCACACACACACACAGGGGCAGAGCCCAGCATCAATCAAGATGCAATATATCATAGTAGATAATAAAGAGAATGAAAGAATGAGTGAGGACGAGGAGAGATGACGGATAAACATCCTCAGTTATATAGAGAGACGGATGAGGAAGGTAAGGGTAAGAAAGAGAGCACGAATGAAGGACGCGCAATAAAATAAGGGTAGCGCTCAAGTCTTTTTTTGGAAACTGCAACAGAGCAGGGCCCAGCCCTTTTTTGTCTCACTCACCAATATTCACTTGGGATTTCCAACAGTTCCATGGAATCCCTACCCTCAACATTCCTGATGATGAATCACGGGTTGAGTTGTATCGAATGGAATTGTAATTCACAACTCAACTACACAGTGTAGTATAGGCCAAGGCACACACTACTATACAATAATATATAGTGTGGGCCCTTGAAGGAGCAGTTCCCTCGAACATTTCTTCTCACAAAAACAATGGATAATTGACATTTAGGACTTCTCCTAAAACGTTTTTATCCATCCTAACAAGAAGAGCACTATAGCAAGGGTACTTGGAGGAATTCCAGATGTCCCTCCTGTCACTCACTGTGTTTTAGAAAACACGAGTGATTGACAACTTAATGGATCTATCTACAAATTGGGATTCCCTTTTACGTTCATAAACACCATTGATTGACAGCTCAATGGACCTAACGGTAAATTAGAGATTCCCAAACATTTTCTGACGCAATAGCAACCTTTTTCTGACGCAATAAGAACGTTTTCTGACGCAATCGGCCCAGGAGCCGGGACTATATAAACGAGAACTCTCACCATTGAGGGGTCAGTCGAGCTGAGTTGTCCGCTGGAGCAACAACTACCTAGTGGGCATTAGAAGTCTAATCCCCCACTATACACTTTTAAACTCTAAAGTTTTTCTCACTTAAATCGCCTGGTTTGTCGAGACGTCTCCAAACCATAAACTTTTAAACTCTAAAGTTTTTCACTCTCTCTAGTTTGTCGAGTCGTCTCCAAACTAAAAACTTTCCTATACTGTAAGCGTCAGATGGTCCTCAAATAGTTCGGACTGATTGCTTACCCTAACACTCTTTGACGCTTAGACGTCGCCACCGAGAGATATTGTGACGAATATCTACATAGTGCTGAAGGAGCCATTGAGAGGGAAACTAACAACTTGAAGAGAGTAGTTCTGAGATATTGTGACGAATATCTGCAAACTACTGAAACTGCTCTGAGGAAGAGATAGGACGATAGTGAAGACTCTACGCATCAACTAGCCGACTCACGACCATCAGCCTTAGACGAATTACTACTAGCACGGGACTGACATTGTCTTAGCCCAATTGTGGAAGACCGAAGTAGCCAGCAAAGGTACGATCATTCCTTATACTATCTGTAGTAAAGGCGACGAACGATTAAAGATTAATCGTTAGTTTAAAGTACAATTAGTGCAAACGGATGTTATTCACTAATGTACTAGGGTATAATTGGTAAGAGAGGTCTGATTAATAATTAAACGGATTATGTAATTGGACTTATTATCAAATATAGCACATAATACAGTTATTGACTAATTAACAAGTGAATTAATGATAAACATGTATGTATGTAATAATGTGAATTAATATTGAATTAATAAGTAAATAAATGAATAAAGAGATCTGGTGCGTAAGACCAGCTCAAACTGTATAAACTTGTGTGAACAAAGAGTTATCCCTTATTTAAATACCCTTAAAGGTATTCATACGTGGCAATTCATTTGCATACCGGAATCAAATGTAGGAATATATTTGAGAAAGGCAACACGTAATTCTGGTGGAGGTAGACAGGGTAAAAGGTCGGGCAAGATTTGAAATAATAATTTTGCAGACTTACGATACATGCTACTTGTCACTTGCTGAGCGGAAAGCGACTGTTTAAGTTACAATTCCCACTTCAAAACTTAAATATTATATTACAGTTCCTTCTAATTAAAACTGTTTTGTCCCCAAGGTAATTTTTTAAAATTATTTATTAGAAACATTACAGTCCCCACCCCTGAATAGAATTTGACCCCAAATTGAAAACTCAGTAATTTGCGAGCAAAGTTTATACAAGTTTGTTTACACATAGATAGTGGTCCTAATATTGTGTGTTAGCAAAAACTAAGGTTGGAGGAGGTAAACCCAACCCTTTTGTCGAAATGGCGGGCCAAAATGCTCAGGCACCAGGTGCCAACCGCCCATGCAAAATAAGTATAAATCCAAAACGATTCGGGGGATCGCTGGATGAAGACCCCTTGGAATACATAGAGTCGTATGAGCAAGCGGCTCTTACGAACTATTGGAACGATCAAACAAAGATACGGCAGCTACCAAATTATCTTATCGGAACGGCGGCAAAATGGTATAAAGCCTATGTACAAAGACGAATACGAGAAGCACAGGAAGAAGAAGGCGACAATGAGGACGAAGAAGATGATATTGTTGTCGCACCACCAACATGGCAGGATCTGAGGGCCGAATTCTTGAAAGGATTTGTTTGCGTGGCTCGTGACGTATTGGATGAAATTAAATTGGACGAAAGACGTCAGAAACCTACCGAGTCAGTGGAGGACTACTTCTATTCTATGCTGGAGCTATGCGATAGAACAGACAGTGGCATGCCAGAAGTAAAGAGAGTACGGAAGATTATCAAGGGATTAATGCCGTACTACTTGGAGAAGATACTGCCATTCAACCCAACCACGTGTGAAACAACTTTAGAGCATCTAAGAAGCATAAATGAAACAAAAGTACTATCCCAACGGAACGATGACTATACAAGCTTTGGAATAACGGCCACAAGTAACCACAAGCAACTCACAGATACTAATGAGACACTAATAAAGAATCAAAAGGAGCTGATACAAGAATTGAGAAACCAAGGACAAAGATTGGTTAAACTCATGGAGAAGCTGTACAGCTCATGTTTTGATGTGAGACAACCAGAACCCAAGAAGTGTTTCACTTGCGGTATACCCGGACATTTTTCCCGTGACTGTCAGAAGAATAGAAGAGAAAATTCTTCATACAGAGGACCCAGACGAGATGGACAAGCATGGAGACAAGACAACAGAACTGAACGTATATTTGAACCTTCGGGAAACCAGGATCAGCGGGATCTGGGAAACGACCCGCCGAAATAAATATCATTTCTATCGACAACGTAGTGTTAACACAAAATTTGCATTCATCACTCAAGATTCCATGTAAGTTTCAAAACACTAATTATCAAGTAATTATAGATTCAGGCTCAGCAGTTACTTTAGTAGATTCAAAGGTAATATCACCGAACCAAATTAAAAGATTAACTAGACCAGTAAGAGTTAGTGGTTTAGAAGGAAAAAGTAGAAACACCATAGGAACAGTAGAAATGCCTCTTGAATTTAGCAACGATGTAACTATACCAGTTAAGGCCTATGTATTAGAAGATATGAGATTTCCAATAATTCTAGGTAATGATACCTTATCAACTCCGAAGTTAGTAATAGATTATGACAAAGAATGTCTCAGAAGATTAGAAGATGAAGTTCCGTCTCCAGAAGATTTATCTAGACCCTTTGAAAACATGGAAATTTCTGAAATATCACAGGAGGAGGTCTACTTTACTTCAATAGAAACGTCTATTGTAGAACCCAATTCAATGAAACGAATAGAAGTCAGGCCATCAAGACCATTGCCATATGCAACAGCTATACTAGAGAAGGTGACCCCTAATAGCAATCAATTAGCCTATCAAGTTCCAAATACTATTTGTTCATCAGGTCTCGAGCATTATTTTGTCTACGTTGTAAATAGCTCAGAAGAAAGTATAACAATTCCCAGTAAAATAAAAATAGCTAAAGCTGAAGAATGCACTATGCATGAACCAAGTGTGCAACCTGATATTTATCCCAGTTCACCCGGACAGCCTCTATATATAAGCAAGAAAGAATTTGAAGCAAGAATCAATCCAAATTTACCCCCTTTAGAAAAGAAAGAAATTCTAAATCTACTATTGGAATTCAAAGCAGTATTCAGTAAAGATAACACTGTTGGCTGCGTGACCGGACCCCCGTGTCATATTGAATTAATAGAAGGATCAAAACCAATCAAACAACATCTATATCGATACAGCGCCTATAAACGAAATTTAATTGATAATCAAGTAAATGAGCTACTAGAACAAGGACTTATAACGAAAAGCGACGTAGCCTGGTCCTCACCAGTTTTCTTAGTCAAGAAACAAACCCCTGAAGGAATCAACTATCGTTTTGCATGCGACTTCAGAAAATTGAACGATTGTACAGTATCAGACAGTCACCCAATACCAAGAATAAGTGATTATCTAGATGCACTTGGAGGTAACACACACTTTTCTACGCTTGACGCAATTAAAGGATTTTGGCAACTACCTCTAGATAAAGAAAGTATAAAGCTAACAACGTTTTGTACACACAACGGACTCTACGCATGGAAACGAGTACCATTTGGTCTCAAGAATGCAAGTGCTCAATATCAACGGAAGATGAACGAAAAGCTAGGAAAGCTAATAAATGACAAATGTGTCGTGTATATTGATGACGTGGTAGTATATGCTAAGACATTTCGATCCCATTTGAGTAATTTAAGAGAAGTGTTTGAAGTAATAGCACTAGCGGGATTTAAATTGAAACTTTCTAAGTGTTCTTTTGGCGCAAACGAAATAGAATGTTTAGGATTTGTTGTAAACAAAGAAGGAACCACTCCATCTGCAGAAAAACTGAATGCAATCTCAAAGATACAACCACCTATTACTGTCAAGCAAGTGCAAACTTTCTTAGGAATTGAAAACGTTTATAGAAAATACGTGGACAACTATGCAGACATTTCAAGACCCCTCACTAGCCTACTTAAAAAAGGAATAAAATTCACATGGACACCGGAAGCTCAGCAGGCTTTTGAAACTCTCAAAACCAAGCTAATTACAGCTCCTTTGCTGGCTCATTACAATGAAGCTCTTCCTATAAAACTACACATAGATGCCAGCAATCTTGGAGTAGCAGAAATTTTATTACAACAACACGGAGAAGAATGGAAACCAGTTTGTTACGCCTCACGACATTTAAGTGACACTGAGACAAGATATTCAGTAACTGAAAAGGAATTTTTAGCACTAATTTGGACGCTTTCTAAGTTTCGACATTACCTACACATGAAAAAATTCGAAGTTTTTACGGATCACCAGCCGCTTACTCAAACAAAGTTTGCCAGTTCTACAACAAATGGGAAGTTAGCAAGATGGGCTTTACAACTTATGGATTATCGAGAAATGAAATTAATATACAAACCGGGGAAAACAAATCAAGATAGTGACACATTATCAAGATTTCCTGTTGGAGAATCTCCTGCCTCAGAAGATGAAGCATTGGAATTTCCTATTTTGCCAGTATCAGACGAAAGAATGTCACAAGATATTTCTTTTGAAAACTTGGATATTGACGACATCAGAAGATTACAGGAGGACGACCCTAACTGCATAGCACAGATGAATGACTGCAAAGGACCTTCACATGTCTACACAACCGTTGATGACGTGCTTTACAATATAAGAACAGGATTACCAAGACTCGTGATTCCTCAAATTCTAGTAAGATCTCTTTTGAATTCTATTCATAAAACCAAGGAATCGGGAGGACATGTTGGATACGAAAAAACATACGATAAGGTTAGAAAGAGATTCTATTGGAAAGGAATGAAGCTAGATACCTTACGTTACGTCACAAGATGTCATGAATGCCAGCTTCATAAGCATTCAACACAGCCACAGTATGGATTTCTGCAACCAATAGAATATCCAGAAGGACCGTTTTTAGTATATGGCCTTGACCATTGTGGTCCTTTAACTACAACTAAAAATAGGAATAAGCATTTAGCAGTAGCTGTGGATTATCATACAAAGTTAATAATTTGCAAGCCAGTTAAAGATACGAAAGCTTTAACTACAGTGGCATTCCTAAAGAATGAAATAATATATAAATATGGAGCTCCTCAGAAGATCATAACTGATCGAGCAGCCATTTTTTTTGGACATGTTATGGATGACTTTTGCAAGACGTTTGGAATTCACCACAGTTTGACCACAGGCTACAAAAGTTCTACTAATGGATTGGTAGAAAGAGCGAATCAATCCATTATGAAGTTACTAAGAATATACACAGACAAGGACCAGCGAGATTGGGATCTTCAAATAGCAGCTGTCGTGTTTGCTCTTAACACAACGATGTCAGCAGCCACGGCAAAAACAGCGTTCTTCATAATGCATGGTGTAGAAGCAAGACTCCCTATAGAGAATCAGTTACACACAGTAACTAATCCCCTCCTACGACAAGATGAACTACGCAAACTCAATCAACTGAGAAGTGAGATGGCCACAAGAGTGCAAGCTGTACAGGCATCTTACAAGAAAAGATTTGATGCTAAAAGAAAGAAGTGTGACTTACAGTTAGGAGAACTAGTAAAGCACTTTATCCTCATTACCAAGAGGAAATTATCTACAAAACTACTACAACGGACAAAAGGACCCTACACTGTAACCCGAATAATTTCCCAAAACAACGTTGAGATCACAGATGAAGAAGATGACAAAAAGATTGTTCACAATTCAAGACTACGAAGATACCTTGATACAGAAGAGGATTCGGATGAATATGAAGACGACGAAGGACTACGCATATTATCTAAAGAATTGCAAGTTATCATCCTCGAATGCTATTACAAACTACGAAGACCCTACAGTAAGAGTGTGAATCTCACAGCTATACTCGACGCTACGTCGGAGATCTACTTTAAAGATTTCGAACAACTAAACGAAGAATTTTGGAATCAGATTTGGAACCAGAAGATTCAAATGGTGATTCTAATAGAGGATGTTACAAAACTACGTTCAATGAATGACATTTTGTCATTCGCACTGACGGAAAATGATTGTCCCGCAAACTACGAAATCTACAGAAAGCCCCAACTTGACTCCAATCATTTAAAAATTGATCTTTGGACAATTAAAAAGACTACAGAAGATGTAACCAAATTACACGAATTGACTGTTACATCTATTAATGAAGCATTGATATGGAAAACTGAAGAGTTACTGGACCGATCCTGGACTCGTACATGTGTCCGAAGCATGATTAGCCAGGGGAATGCAACAAAATACAAACCGGCATAATCACTACGGGTAAAATCATGCAGATCACGAGAAGCTGTCTTCACGAAAAGCTTATAACTAGAGAAAACATGGGAATTATATGTCTAGAAGTGCTAGACGTATGCAAGATAAAAGAATCTACTCCAATAAGTAGACTACTACAGAGAAGGAAAGAAAACAGAACATACTTTAACCACCAAATCAACGAATTCACAGACACAAGCGATTCGAGTGATTCGGAAGTTGAAGATGTTATTGAAGGAGACTTGGAAATGTTCGAACCCCCTGCAGGGGCATTTTCAAGAAGCGGCAGGCGTCTGAGACAGCCTGATTGGTATGGCCAACGAGAAGGTCAACCACAGCCCTAGTGGGTCAAATGAGTAATCAACTCAAAAATTGTGTTGATTTCAGAGGAGGAATAACCTAGGCCTAAGGAATTGGGAAGAAACAGATAGACTCATTGACCACTAGCGGGAAGAGAGGAGGAGAAAGGAAGGATTCATCAAGATGGCGGCAACTTTGATTGTCGTTGCAGCACTAATCTGCAACGCAATGGCAAATGATCTCGACATGGTTCACGCGGATGTAGGAGTGACCATTGAACCAATACCCAACGTTTATTTATACGAAGGCTCTGTTCCTGTCTTCTTCAGGATTCCAATTATGCCAGTAATAAACGACCCATACCATAACGCAAGTCATGTATGTGACGACATACAACTTTGTTACATGGCACAGTGGATACAAGAGATGCAGAATACGACATATAACTTACTCGGAAGATTACAAAGAGGCCTTGAGCACACAAAACCACGTCATCATCCACACTATGAAAATCGCGAAGGATGGATTGATGATCTTGGCCTTAAAAGGACTAAGCGAGCGGCTTTGTTTCCTTTTATTGGAGAAATTAACCACAGCTTATTTGGACTAGCTCTTGATTCAACTACTCAAGACATTATACAGCACCAACATGGTCTCAAAAATTTTGTCAAAGGATTGAAAGAGAATTTAGATGTGGAACATCAAGATTTGATAAAGGTAGCCACACGCGTTGGAGAAGTCCAAGACGTTCTTCACAAAGTAACTGAAAGTCAACAGCAATCAATGAAAAGGATCTTTAAAAGATTTAACGAACTTAATGCACGTTATGCCGATGATGCCGCAGGAATCATGCGTAACACGCTATTGGCGGCAGAACAAAAAATGCTGGAGCATCAACATTTAGTAACTACTATTTACCTCAGTTTGAAAACAGCTTGCAACAAGAAATTAATACCGGAAACCTTTATAACTTGGAATGTACTTGGAAACGTAACTAAAGACTTAGATGATAAATTAGCCAAGCATGGTAGACAAAATGTTATTCCTGGAGACACATATGACGCATTTTATAAATATCAGATAGCTGAATGCTTTTACAACGAAGACGACATAGTAGTAAAAGTACAAATCCCCTTTGTCTCTCTTAATCAGAAATGGAAACTTATCAAACTAACCCCTATAGATTATTCAAGTGGAAATGAAACTTGTAAACTTACTTTGCCCACTAAATTAATAGCCAAAAACAGAGACATGTTCAAAATATACGATGACTTTGAACTACAAGGATGCAACTATCGACATGGAGGTTTATGTATTTTACCTAAATCCAATAATATAAAATACAGTTATTTACCATGTATTGAACAAATTATAAGAGGGAGTCAAGTCTCGGATCTTCAAGAAGTGTGCAAATTCGATTGCATAAAAGATGACACCACTAGAGTAACAAGAATTGGTCCTAAACGAATTTCGGTGGCCCATTTAAAATATCAAGACACTAAAGTAGTATGCCCTAATAAAACTTATGATGTAATGCGTAATCCCACTAATATTGGAAACATTGAAATTAATTTTAATTGTCATTGCAGATTATTAGTTAATGGAACGTTTATAGCGGAACCTGATTTTCCCTGTACTACTGAGTTTGACTCGGAATGGCCTGTAATATCCAGAGTCATTCCTTCTAATTGGTTTAACATAAGACATTCAGTGATTACACATCCAGAGACAGCAGCTAAAAGACCACGATTGATCAACTTTACTGAGTACTATGACGAAAATTGGAGACATCCCTTTGACTGGAAAGACAAAATTACTATTGATAAATTAGATGACTTGGATACCACTAACATAACTACGCCGGAAGAAGTACACTGGTTGATGGCAGAAGCAGAGGAAACCCATTATTTTGTTTGGATCTGGGTGGTGATATCAGCCTCAATTCTTGGATACCTACTATTTGAGAATAACCGCAAAGGAGTCATTCTGACCATTTTGATGTCCCAGACGAAGGCAGCGGAAGCACGAACAGTTCACTGCGTCCTACCAATATATATGGAGATCTTGCTGATTCTGGTGTGCACCGTATTGCTGCTGGTGTTGTTAAAGAAAACCTTCAGTTACTTTAAGGAGAAGATAAGATGGTGGCATTTTTCCTATACCTACGACCGAGAACAACGAGAAAAAGCAGAGCGAGATGAGAGAAGATACAATGAGATCATGGACGACACGCCAGTTGGAGATGTAATGCTGACAACTACCAGGGAAGTCCCATCACCAGAACTGATGAAGAAAGGATTAGAACTCAAACGTTCTGAATGCCGGATTTTAAAGTAAGATGAGAAACTATAGTATAAGAGCCTGTAGAGATATGTAGAGATAGAAGAGTGTTTACCCAGAAAACCACAAAAAATACAAAACGTTAAAACAAACAAAAAATAAAAAATAAATGGTAAAACTCTTATGGAATTGTAACAGTGCAACAACCAGTTGAACTGAATATGGTAGATGGCTCTTATTAATAAGAACACAAATGTAATAGGATCCTAGAAGCTTCCTAGAAACATGTAGACAACCCTATTCTAAGTATTAATAAATTAAGTAGAACATTGTAAGCAATTTGCTTAAAAGTGTAGTAGAGAAACAAAATATGTAGAATAGAATGGGTTAGTAGAACTACGATTACTATTTGGAATGATTATACTGGAACAGCTACCTCGACATATAAACTTACCTTTTACTAGCATCGACAAAATATTATTGAGTTGCAAGAAGATTCTATGTAACCATGCATAAGTGTATTGACTTTTAAGTCACACTAAAATGCCTGTGAGGATTGTAGTAGGTAGCGCTTCTACTTCTGTACGCCGTGCAGTAATCGCCAGATTACGTAATCACTTTTGCCGATTAAGATAGGTAATAGTAAGGATTTATCAGACTAGCCAACTGAATAAGTCACTTATATGCTTCAGCAAGCAAGAATCTAATTTCAATTAGCTGATGTAATATAGGATTAGACAACCCATTACTCTAAAACAGTTTATTTGTGTATTAATAAAGCGAGAAGGAATAAAATCCGAATTATAGATTGCCTAATTGGAATGAGAAATAATGAAAGACAGTTCCAAATTATAACTTAACAAGATATTGTTTGACTAAGGTGTAGTAGGATTATGCGCTTGAGAGAAGTAGATTGATTGGGCGGTTGCTTGGAAGAACTCAACTACGACAACCAACGAAAAATCTAAGAACGCCTTGATATGGTGGCGTCTTGAACTGATCAGCTTGGCGTGTATCATTCAAGAAGGCAACATGAGCTATAAACGCTCGCCTCTGTTCTTAAAGATCTACGAACAAAACAATTGAAGTAAAAAGTTGAACTTCAGAGTTTCCCAAGTAAACCTAGTCAATTGCTGTTTCGAGTAGCCGTCTTAATATATTATTAGATGACGAATCTTAAAGTGTTTCTTTGCTTACGATTGCAATTCACTGTCTTCCATTCACTCTCGTAGTTGCTAAAGTAGAAACAATATTTGGATTGTATTCCTAAAAGCTACAAAATTATCATTATTTGTGAAGAATGGAGACCATTCTAGATTTTTGGGGAGGTGGTGTTGTCTGCCTATATATTTGCAGTCCACACTGCAGTATAATATATAAATTATAATACGAATCACACACACACACAGGGGCAGAGCCCAGCATCAATCAAGATGCAATATATCATAGTAGATAATAAAGAGAATGAAAGAATGAGTGAGGACGAGGAGAGATGACGGATAAACATCCTCAGTTATATAGAGAGACGGATGAGGAAGGTAAGGGTAAGAAAGAGAGCACGAATGAAGGACGCGCAATAAAATAAGGGTAGCGCTCAAGTCTTTTTTTGGAAACTGCAACAGAGCAGGGCCCAGCCCTTTTTTGTCTCACTCACCAATATTCACTTGGGATTTCCAACAGTTCCATGGAATCCCTACCCTCAACATTCCTGATGATGAATCACGGGTTGAGTTGTATCGAATGGAATTGTAATTCACAACTCAACTACACAGTGTAGTATAGGCCAAGGCACACACTACTATACAATAATATATAGTGTGGGCCCTTGAAGGAGCAGTTCCCTCGAACATTTCTTCTCACAAAAACAATGGATGATTGACATTTAGGACTTCTCCTAAAACGTTTTTATCCATCCTAACAAGAAGAGCACTATAGCAAGGGTACTTGGAGGAATTCCAGATGTCCCTCCTGTCACTCACTGTGTTTTAGAAAACACGAGTGATTGACAACTTAATGGATCTATCTACAAATTGGGATTCCCATTTACGTTCATAAACACCATTGATTGACAGCTTAATGGACCTAACGGTAAATTAGGGATTCCCAAACATTTTCTGACGCAATAGCAACCTTTTTCTGACGCAATAAGAACGTTTTCTGACGCAATCGGCCCAGGAGCCGGGACTATATAAACGAGAACTCTCACCATTGAGGGGTCAGTCGAGCTGAGTTGTCCGCTGGAGCAACAACTACCTAGTGGGCATTAAAAGTCTAATCCCCTACTATACACTTTTAAACTCTAAAGTTTTTCTCACTTAAATCGCCTGGTTTGTCGAGACGTCTCCAAACCATAAACTTTAAACTCTAAAGTTTTTCACTCTCTCTAGTTTGTCGAGTCGTCTCCAAACTAAAAACTTTCCTATACTGTAAGCGTCAGATGGTCCTCAAATAGTTCGGACTGATTGCTTACCCTAACACTCTTTGACGCTTAGACGTCGCCACCGAGAGATATTGTGACGAATATCTACATAGTGCTGAAGGAGCCATTGAGAGGGAAACTAACAACTTGAAGAGAGTAGTTCTGAGATATTGTGACGAATATCTGCAAACTACTGAAACTGCTCTGAGGAAGAGATAGGACGATAGTGAAGACTCTACGCATCAACTAGCCGACTCACGACCATCAGCCTTAGACGAATTACTACTAGCACGGGACTGACATTGTCTTAGCCCAATTGTGGAAGACCGAAGTAGCCAGCAAAGGTACGATCATTCCTTATACTATCTGTAGTAAAGGCGACGAACGATTAAAGATTAATCGTTAGTTTAAAGTACAATTAGTGCAAACGGATGTTATTCACTAATGTACTAGGGTATAATTGGTAAGAGAGGTCTGATTAATAATTAAACGGATTATGTAATTGGACTTATTATCAAATATAGCACATAATACAGTTATTGACTAATTAACAAGTGAATTAATGATAAACATGTATGTATGTAATAATGTGAATTAATATTGAATTAATAAGTAAATAAATGAATAAAGAGATCTGGTGCGTAAGACCAGCTCAAACTGTATAAACTTGTGTGAACAAAGAGTTATCCCTTATTTAAATACCCTTAAAGGTATTCATACGTGGCATTTCATTTGCATACCGGAATCAAATGTAGGAATATATTTGAGGAAGGCAACAATTTGATGGGACAATAAAGGTACTTGTGATGATGTGAACTGTAGTTTTTGAGTGTTCATATTTAAATGTGGCATTCCTTTTTGAACATTGAAGGCTAGCTAATATCAAGTATAATAATTCAAAAAATGTGAAAAATTTCAGGTTGTGACGGAAAAGTCTCCTTATAGTGGAGGTCTCATTGCATTAAACACTTTTGGGTTTGGCGGGACAAGCACTCATTTGATTTTAGAGCCCAACTGTAGCAGCAGCAGCAGCAGCAATAAACCCTCAATTCCAAAACTTCCATTACTGATACCATTCTCTGGACAAACCGAAGAAGCTGTAAAGAGCAGTTTAGATAGCGCATGCGCTAGCGCAGTTGACCCTAATTTCACAGGGTTACTTCACAATATCTTCAAACAGCAGATTTCAGGCTATAGCCACCGAGGATATGGAATTATCCAGAATATTATCACTGAGGAGGAGTCAAGTTACAACGTTTCCTGCATGCGCACGCAGGCCCTTGAGTTTTCCCAACCCCGCCCATATGGTTTGTTTTTTCTGGAATGGGAGCACAGTGGCCTGAAATGGGGAAGGAACTCATGAGAAATGAAGTATTTATTAATTCCATTCGAAACTCGCGGGCTACTTTGAAAAATACTAGTCTTGACCTTGACAAACTTTTGGCGCCTAATAACACAAGTATTTTTGAAAATTTTCATCACGCGGCCTGCTCCATAGCTGCTATACAGGTTCTCGACAACTAATAATTATTTCTACCTATTTACATATTTAACAAATTTTGAAATACATAATATATTTTCACTAGATTGCTTTATATGACGTGCTGAATTCGCTGAACGTGACTCCAAACGGCATGTTTGGTCACTCTACAGGAGAGATAATGTGCGCATACGCTGACGGCGGCTTATCAGCAGAGGAAGCACTTCTTTTTGTAGAAGCCCGCGCCCGGGCATCTCAGGAATTAAAGAAGTTGGAAACACCAGGTGGAATGGCTGCAGTTGGCCTTTCGTGGTCAGAAGCAAGCCACATATGTCCCCCAGGCGTTGTTCTAGCCATCAATAATGGACCTCAAAGTGTGACTATATCTGGTCATGAAGAGACACTCAATACATTTGTTTCCAAGCTTGAGGCTGATGGGGTCTTTGCACAGAAAATAAATTCTTGCGGAATTGCATCCCACAGCCCACTAGAAGTGAGCGCCTCGGAATTGAGTGCTAAGTACATGGAGGACGTGATTAGTGGGAAAAAATGTGGAGAGGGGCGAGTGCGCACAAACTGTTGGATAAGCACGAGCATACCTGAAGAAAATTGGGACTCCCCGTTAGCTCAGACAGCGTCTCCACAGTATTATGCGAACAACGTTATTCAGCCTGTTCTATTCAACGAAGCGACGAAGCATGTCCCTCATAACGCAGTTGTTATTGAAATTGGGCCTCAAGGTCTACTGCAATCTGCTCTCAGAGCCAGTGCAAGCCAATCGGTCCCTAACGAGCCCTTAAAAAAAATTGACCGAGGGTCCCTTTTTCTTACAAAAACTACCTCAATTTGAGCCCGGCTGAGCCCGGAGGAGGAAAATCGTTCAACACCGTTCTTTTTATCTATTTTACCTCCTCCGGTCCCGCTTCCTTTTTTGAGGGAAAATTTTTTCCACCTCATTGAGCTTTTACCTCAATCTCCCCCAATCTGAGCCAACCCCCTAGGTACTGGAAGTAAATTGTACCTACCTACAAAAAATGTTCAATACTAATACTAATACTACTTGGCGTAACACCATAAAAATGAAAATAAATCAATAAATATATAATACACACAAACACCAAAGGACATTTTATTTTTAATTTTTTATTATTATTAGGTTTTTGTGTTTCTAGTTAAAATTATTAACAATTTGATAACTTTTAATGGAAAAAAAGATTTAATTAATAATAACTTAAAATTAAAATTATTAATTAAAAATTAAACTTAACTTAATTCTGCATTATCTCACTCAATATTTACCAACGGAATTAAAATAAAATAAAAATATTAAATAAAATCTTAAATTGGACAATGGACAAAAAAGTAATATTTCGTAATATACAACAATATTAATTTAAGTATTAACACATTATTTACTCTGGCTCATCCTCGTCAAGAAGTAGTTTTTTCTGTGACAATAATTTTCCTTTGCCTTTTTTTCGCTTTACACCTTGTTTATGCACAACATTTGACATCTCTGTCTCTGAATCAGACTCAGACGGCTCAGATACAGAACCAAAACTAAAATCAGAAAAGTCAGAACCAGAGTCTAAGGATCCTTCGCCTTCACTTTCACTACTGATATCGTAGCCGTAATTAGTTTGTTTGTCCTTATTATTATTTTTGCTTTCACCAGTCTGATGCCTATGCCTATTATGTGTCATTACATGACGCTTGTAATTATCCTTTCTAGTAATAGTTACGTTACAAATCGAACACTGATATACTTTCTTAAGCTTACCATTAACTTTACTAGGCTTCTCAGTATGAGTAATACTTTGCCTATCTGAGTCTGAAAAGTCTGAAACTGGGTCTGGAGTCACTTTAGTCACTGGAGTGACTGGGGACACTGGCCTTGGCATAGAAATATCTGGAGTTTCGGCGTTGTAAACTGAATCACTAACAGTAATAACACTAGTAAGACTACTATGATTAGTCTGATCCTGATTGCCCTGATCATTGTTGGCACTGTCACTGTCACTGTCGTCGTCGCTAGGGTGAAAACCACCGTGTAGTACTGTATTAAATTCATTTCGGGAATTTTGGTATTGATATAGATCTACGTTGTCTTCTTCTTGTTTACTTACATGAGTAGACCAGTGTCTACGCAGAGACTGTGCGTGTTTTACAACACTAAAACAATTTCGTATTTTGCAAACAAATGCACCGTTTTTTGAAAAGTCAAATTGCTGTTTAATTATTCTCATAGGAATATTTTTCACACTCTCAAATTTCTTGGCGCAGTCTGAATATTGTTTTATTTTTACTTGATTATTCCCTCTACGTTTACTTCTACAAAGGTCTGATTCGCCTTTGCCTTCATCAAGGCAGTCAAGGTCAAGGCTAGGGCCGCTAGGGTTAAGACCAGAGTCAGATGGGTTTGTATAATCTGCTCCATAAGAGTGATGGGATTTAATATATTCTAAAAACGGATCGTCATTACTATTAGGGCTTTCTGAAGCCAGTAAAATCTGTCTACTATTTTCATTAGAATCTGAATCTACAACTGATCTAGTACCAATTATTTGGTTTTCCTTTTCTGAAAGGGTAGGGCTCTTGCCGTTTGAATATGGTGTATTTGCTACAGTTGAGAACAATGATTCAGATTTAGATACAGATGATACACCAACACTAACACCAACAGCTGCAGTAGACGGCGTTGCCGTATCAGTTGCCGACATCTCATTAGGGAATGATAAACTTAAAGACTTGGATTTACATTTAGATTTTTCAGATGACATTAAATTATCATTTGGCTTCAGCCCCCCTTTAGTTGGATTAGGCTCACTCGGCAATCCATTTTGAAACCGACTTGAACATGTTTGAGATGGTGTCGAATCTTTTTTTGTAGGATTTTGGATGTTCCTACTTGTACGAAAATAACTGTTAAATTGGGGGACGTGTCGTCACTATTGGCAGCAATACTGGCATAGGAATGTACTCAAATCCTCCAAAACTGGTTAACTAAACAACTGAAAACTTGAAAAATCATACCAGATAAATTCTAAACTGGTGTTAGTCCGCAGGTTTTAGTTTTAGTGTTAGTGTGTGGGCTTTGGTGTTCGCTCAAGCGTTAGCTTTAGCAACTTTGGCGGTGGTTTAATTAATGGTAGGAATTTGTGATTAAACGTTCGCCCAAAATGCGAATTTTTAATATTTAAAATAATTTAAATTACATGGTGCTCAAACAACTAAATAATACCCACAGTAATTAATACATGTGTCAAATGTAACAACATCGAGAAAGAGTCGACTCTTCATCTGGTGCTCCGTCTCCGTGGTGAGGTGTAGAGTAGAGTTTAGTAAAGGTTCACATTTATCGACATTTAATTATATAAAGACCCACGCACTAAAATCAGACTACTTTGAAATGAACATAAAATGGAACATGGCAAAGTTTGTACTAAACCTGAGAACTGGCCTTCCTAGAATAGTACTTAGGGGGAAAGCAACCAATCTAAACGGCATGAACAAGATATGGAAACGAGATGGTACTGACTGTGATCTATGTGGCAAAGATGTGGAAGATGCTTTTCATATAATGCTTGACTGTCCGCATTACAAACCACCCCGGACAAAGTTCCTCATGAAGCTATCCACCAGCAGACCGACGAAGGAGAACCTCATCTCAGCAATCTTCAGAAGCTACCCTGACGCAGAGGGCTTTCAGCAACTCTTTAATTTCTGGGATGAAGCTCTACGAATCCGAAAATTCTACCTAAGCTGCATCGAAGGAACATAACTCAACAACCATAACACTTATCACATAACACATTATTTATCTATCTATTATTTTATTGCATTATTGCTTTATTACTTATAGAAATGAAATATATGCTCTGTAAACTCAATATTACTTGAAACTATAATGACATGATTACTATACGAAACGCAGTTTTTACCATTTATTTTTACAGCACAACTAATAAACCAACACAAGAAACCTTTACTTATAATATATTTAAATTACCAAGGATCATTTGATCTTTGATCAAATTGTAAATAACCACTTTGTAAAAACTTAACAATGTTGTATGGGCTGACGCCAAATCGACTTAATGAATAAATTAAATTAAATTAAATCTGGTGCTCCGTCTCCGTGGTGGGGTGTAGAGTTTAGTAAAGACTCACATTTATCGACATTTAATTATTGCAATTTTTATCCCGCTCGGGATGCGTAAGTAAAAAAGAGTAAGCTACTAAGCTATCTGATGCATTTAATCTATTAGTGCTACTTAGTTAATTCAGTTTTCAGTTTGTCAGTGGCACAGCCACACAGCGGGACACTTCTATCCAGTGTCTGCACAGTACTTATTTATGGTTATGACACGATTACATTAGGAATGAGCATACATAAATCTACAAAAGCGTATATTAAAATTTAAAATTAGTAGTTGCAGCATGTGCACTCAGCTGTGCCAAGTGTTCACACGCCACAGTCATTATCATTTTTTCGGTTTCAGTATAAAGTATGCGCCTTTGCATGCAATATATGTATGCAACTTGCAACATTCAAATGCACCAACAATGCTTAAAAAATCAAATATTGAATTTGACATTTTTAAATTTTTTAATACCGCAATTTTGTAGCTATTAAGCCATTAACACCAAATTTGTTAACAATGACACATTAACTTTATTTAAAAATGCAAACCATTCAAAATAATTAAAATTGCGCAGATAAAAATAAACATGATTAGTAAATAATTGTTGATTAATTCAAATTCCACGTTTAATTGTATTTTATTAAAAATGAAAAGGTTTTAGTGTTAGTGTGTGGGCTTCGGTGTTTGCTCAAGCTTTAGCTTTAGCAACTTTGGCGGTGGTTTAATTAATGGTGGGAATTCGTGATTAAACGTTCGCCCAAAATGCGAATTTTTAATATTTAAAATAATTTAAATTACATGCTGCTCAAACAACTAAATAATACCCACAGTAATTAATACATGTGTCAAATGTAACAACATCCAGAAAGAGTCGACTCTTCATCTGGTGCTCCGTCTCCGTGGTGAGGTGTAGAGTAGAGTTTAGTAAAGGTTCACATTTATCGACATTTAATTATTGCAATTTTTATCCCGCTCGGGCTCAGTTTCACCAAAAACAGTTATTTTAATTTTCTTGTAATTAAATTCAAGAGAAGTTTTATAGTTGAAATTACAAATTTTATTCTCAAGCCCATAATAAATCAACCTAACTTCATGTATATATAAAGATACAGTACATACATTACTACTGTAGCACAGTAGCCATCAGCCAGAAAACTTATACTTAATTCACTGTGACACCACTGACACCGACACCTGACACCGTCCCCGCCATTGCCGCCACAGTCCGCCACACCACAACACAGGGTATAGGTATCAGCAGTATATTAATTCAGAAAACTTATACTTAATTCACTGTGACACCACTGACACCGACACCTGACACCGTCCCCGCCACTGCCGCCACAGTCCGCCACACCACAACACAGGGTATAGGTATCAGTATATAAATTAATTAATTAACTAATATTAAACAAATATTACTATTACTATTATTACTAGTAATCATCACTCACTCGTACCGCTGACTATTACTTTTATCTTATATCCCGTGTCAGAATAGTGCCAGCTACGGTGTCGGTGTGTGATCAGTGTGATTCATATATTATTACTATCGTATACAATAATACAATATATTTATATTTCATCATACTTTTACATTACACAGTATCTCTGATATTTTTTTTATGACAGTATGAGTTCAAAACAACCTTTACGACATATCGATCACTCTTACACTTTTGGGCTCAAATACCCCACTACGGATATAAAATTTTAGGACTCTAAAAGGTCTATGAGCTTTTTGCGCTTTTTGAGCATTGATGAGCTTCGAGAAAAAAAAATGAGCCCGCGCGTGCCTGCTATGTTTTCGATTTTACTGACCGGAGCTTTGGTCAGTGCGATCGGTCCTACCGGTCACCGGCTCCGTGTCTTACACTGCTCAGAGCAGCCCTTCCAAACACGTGTGCACTCCTGGCTCCGATGGAACAACGGGTGTCAGACCGAGCATTACATTTTGTGTCTTCGATTGGGGATTTATATAACGCGGGGGTGGATCTGGACTTTTTAGCCCTTTATCCTCCGGTCAACTTTCCTGTTTCCGCGACAGTTCCTTGCATAAGTCCCTTGGTCAAGTGGAATCACGAGCGTAGTTGGACTGTTCCTATTTTAGAACACACTGAGGTAAATTTTTTGTTTTGCAGTTTGGTTTGGTCATAAATTATCTCTAATTTTGCGTGCCTTTTGTTTTACAGTTGTTTACGGCATTAGGATAAACTACCGTTTGTTTTTTGGAGTTTTTTAGCTAGTTTCCTTTGTCGGTAATTTGTATTCAAATGTTTTCAAGTGCTTCAACTTTTAAATGCTCCAGTTGCCACTTTAAATGCTCGCGGTGATCTTTAACAGTTACACATCGTCGGTGAAGAACCAAAATGACCCATTTCAATTTGTAGCTAAAAACAATATCCACTATATCAACAAAAATATTGAAACATGTCTTGCAAGCATTTAAGTAGAATATTTTGCATTCTTCGAAAATATGTAAATAGAAAATTTTGCACTTTTAAAAAACATAAAACTAGAACATTTTCCACTTTTAGGAAACATTAAATTAGAACATTTTTCACTTTTAAAAAACATGGAATTAAAACATTTTGCACTTTTTTAAAAACATGTAAATGGAACATTTTCCACTTTTAAAAAACATGGAATTAAAACATTTTGCACTTTTTCAAAAAGGGTGGTATTTTAACGCTGCAGACAAAAAAAATTGTTTTGGCAGACGAAACATTCAATGAATTTGCAGACAAATTTAATTTCATTTGCAGACAAAATTTGGGGCATTATAATAATTTTTCCAGCAGACAATTTTTTAGAAACTTTACATTCTTTCAGCAGCTTAAAAAAAATACAGAACTAATTAAGCCCGTAAGTAAGATCTGTCGAGAGGAAATAGTATTAATAAACTTGGATAGCGTCAGACTACGATGAGCTGAGTTGTTTCTGCCTTTTGTTGTTTTTACTGTTTTCGTCATTCGTGTGGTAAAACTTAGCCTTACTAGTTTCTTGCTTAACTGTGGTCTGTGAATATCTGAAGCTTCCAATATGAGCAAAGGAGTTGCTTTTGTGAAAAAACGAAACATAACAGCAACAGAAGAACTTATTGAAGAGCCACCGAATAAAAAACAAAATGTGGGTGGTTTTAGAGAAGCATTAAACTGGGTTTCAAAAGGAGCATTTGCGAGCAAAGCTGAAGCCTTGGAAATGGTTGGGAATGACTGGAAGCTGCATTATTTGAAGGGTACTGCAGTAGCGGAAAAAATTACATACTACGCTACTGTGCGAAGCACGGAAAAACTTGTTCTTTTAAGAAGCAACTGAGATTATTTAACGATAGAGAGGAAGTCTTGTTCTTGCGTTAGTTTCAACGAAAAATTTGTGTGTAAACACATTAATGGACTTGCAGTCCACAAGAATCTTCATTCCTTCCCCAACAAAGCCATATATTTATCTATAGCTGCAAAACTTAAACGAAGAAGACCAGCGAAGGTTGGACTAGGGAGGACCAGGGATTCCACGCAAGAGGATGCTCAGTCTCGACAATAACCAACATCTGACTCTTACATTATTACTTATTACTTACATTTTGACTTTTTTTAACTACGTTTACTTCGTTTATTTATTTTTACATTTTATTATCAATTACTTACTGCGACACTGCTTGATAATATACTGCTAGATTACTGCTTAAATAATTACAAGCGATACAATAATTGTCTGCCAAATAAATTATTTTTGAAACGTTGCCGCTGAAAGTGTCTGCAAAATCGTAAAAATTTGTCTGCAAAATAAATTAATTTTGTCTGCCAGTTAGATGTCTGTGTCTGCTCATAAGATTCACCTGTCTGCTCAAAAAACATTATCCCCATGTAAATGGAACATTTGACACTTTTCTAAAATTCCTTATTAACATTTAACGAATGTTTCTCATTTTGGTTTTATAACATAGCTCATTTTAATTCTAGCTTAAATTGAATATGGGTCATTTTAGTTTTTCACTGACGATATGTAGTTGTTATTGATTTTTTGAAGCGTAGAAAATACCAAAAATTGAATTATTTTGTGATTTAAACCAAAGCGTAAAGTTGTATAAAATAAAGAATAATGCCGTTTTTAAACTTAACTATTTTTTTAGTTGGTTAAATTTTAAATAAAAAGTATGCAATTCAGAATACTATGGTTTAAACACCTCGTGTAATTTTCAATAATGAAATATTTTGACCTATGCAGAAATATACTGAGGGAAAATTAAACATACATCTCACTGACCAACTTTTCAAATACATTGAAGGCCACAAACTTGACGATCGCCTCGTTTTCCCTGCAACTGGCTATTTACACTTTGCGTGGAAGAGCTACGCTGAATTTCTTGGTGTTGACTACAAAAATCTCCCGATCACGTTTGAAAATGTCTCATTTGAACGTGCAATATTCTTAAATCCTGAAAAGCCAACTCACCTCAGATTTTCATATTTTCCAGGTGCCGGCTCCTTTGAAATCAATGAGAGCGGTACAACAGTCACACGAGGAACTATTAAAAGCCAAGCAGAAAATGTCCCACCTTAAATTTTAGGCAAATCAATCATGTCACATTTTAATTTAATTTCGACGAGCCAAACTCAAAACGATGTAAACACACGTGACATTTACAAAGAATTTAAAATTCGAGGTTATAATTTTCAGAAGGATTTTCAAAGTATTAAACGAATGGATATTGAGGGTGAGTGCGGCGGTTACTGAAATCTTTTACGTTTTTTTTTATTAACCAATAATTATTACCATACTATCGTCTGTGAAGAACTAAAAATACCTATAATTATCCATTTTTAGCTAACGAGCACGAGCATAACTTGTCAACGTGTAATCGAGTTTTCTCAGGAGATATTTTTTTTCGAAAAAAGCGCCCCAAAATACTTAGAATGGCTTAACAACATGATGCGCCAAATGAGTTTCAGTCGATGAAGTATTTTTTTGAAAAATCAAAAAAGGCCTCAAAATGGTTTTGTAACCCTATTTTTAATTTGTTTAAAAAACATCTTGAGCACTATTTTTGAAAATTTTGTGTGGAAAACCATTTTAAAATATTCTAAATTCAAAAACAATTAAAATTTACAATTTTGAAATTTTTTATTTCTTTTATGATTTTCTAGACACCTACCATTGTTTAGCCAAAATCTCAAAAAAAATTAAAAAATTTTGAAATTTCAAATTTAAATTGTTTTTGAATTCAGAATATTTTAAAATTGTTTTCCACACAAAATTTTCAAAAAAAGTGCTCAAGATGTTTTTTAAACAAATTAAAAATAGGATTAAAAACTTTTTTGAGGCCTTTTTTGATTTTTCAAAAAAATACTTCATCGACCGAAACTCATTTGGCGCATCATGTTGTTAAGCCATTCTAAGTTTTTTGGGGCGCTTTTTAGATGCTAAGCTTAAGCATCTATAGGAATGGCTATGTCCGTCTGTCTGTCTGTCTGTCTGTCCGTCTGTTCTTTATGCGCTACAGGTCACAGTTTTCAAGCGATATTCGTCAAATATTTTTTAAATGGCCACAAATGCGAAAAAAAAGTGCCCTATTGTTTTTGAGAGAGATCGAACTAACTAGTTCTTCACAATTAACAGTTGACTGGACCAACGTTTTTAGCCATCTAAAAGCATTGGAGAAAAACGGGTGATTTGCCTTTGCACCAGTCAAATGCACCAGCAAAATAGACCAGACACGCACCAGTCGAAATTTCAATTTGCCGCTTTGCATCAGCCAAATGCACCAGCTAAATGGTTTCGTTACAGGCGCCAGTCAATGCACCAGCAACATGCACCACTCATCTGCACAAGCTACCCGCAGAAGTTTCCAGCAGAAGTTACCCGCACCCACAAAGTATCCCTAAGGGGGAGAGGTGTACTTGGGGTCACCCACAAAGACGTCCCAACAATCTCAGCTATTTTTGCTAAAACCATAAAAAAACTTTAAATACTTGCACCCCCCCCCACCCACAAAGTATCCCCTAAGGAAAGGGAGTGTACTAAGAGTCACCCACAAATGACGGCCCTAAAATCTTATTTTTTTTGCTAAAACCATTAAAAAACGGTAAATACTTGCACCGATACCCTTGAAATATCTCCTTAGGGTGGCGAAGGGGGGTTGTGAACTCAAGGTCATTTACAAATGACGTCCAAAAAATCTTAATTTTCTTCCTAGAATCATTAAAAAACTTTCAATACTTGCACCCCCTACCCACAAAGTATTCCTTAAGGGGAGATGGTGTACTTGGGGTCACCCACAAATAACGTCCCAAAAATCTTAATTTTCTTGCTTAAACCATTAAAAAACTTTAAATACTTGCACCTCCCACCCACCAAGTATCCCCTCACGGGAAGAAGGTACTTGGGGTCACTCACAAATGACGTCCCAAAAATCTTAATTTTCTTGCTAAAACTATTTAAAAACTTTAAATGCTTGCACTCCGTACCCACAAAGTATCCCCTAGGGGGAAAAGGTATACTTAGAGTCACCCACGAGAAGCGTTCCTAAAATCTTATTTTTTTTGCTAAAACCATTAAAAAACTTTAAATACTTGCACCCCTTTACCCACAAAGTATCCCCTGAGGAAAGAAAGTGTACATAGAGTCACCTACAAATGACGGCCCTAATATCTTATTTTTGTTTGCTAAAACCATTAAAAAACGTTAAATACTTGCACATCCAGCCTTAAAGTATCTCCTTAGGGGGGCGGGTGGGGGGGAGGGGGTGAACTTAGGGTCATTTACAAATGACGTCCCAAAAATCTTAATTTTCTTCCTAAAATCATTAAAAAACTTTCAATACATGCACCTCCTACCCACAAAGTATTCCCTAAGGAGGAGAAGGGGTGTACTTGGGGTCACTCACAAATGACGTCCCAAAACTCTTAATTTTCTTGCTAAAACCATTAAAAAACTTTAAATACTTGCACCACCTACCCACTTAGTATTCTCTCAGGGCAGGGGGGTGTACTTGGGGTTACTCACAAATAAAGTCCTAAAAATCTCAACTATTTTTGCCAAAATCATTAAAAAACCTTAAATACTTGCACCTCCAACCCCACGAATTATCTCTTAAAGAGCGGAAGGTGTTAGGAATTAAAACAAGTTAGAATTTTAAAAATATAAATATTTCTTATGCCCAATGCTTTACCAACCGCAAACGAATGTTGCCGTACTCAACAAATTATCCCTTTTTGGTTCGGGGGGGGGGAAGGGAGAATTCAGGGTCAATCGTCAAATACGTCCTCAAAGTTCGAAGCCGAAGATATTTTAGGTTCGCTATCCTGTATTTAAATTACACTTGGAAAAATCTATGCCTATTTGCATCAAAAACGGAATGTCGGCAAAAACCAATTGCATTATATTATGATATATTCGACGTGGAATGAGAAACGGGTGGGATTTACGACTTTTTAAGTTTATACTGTAAACATACGTACGTTAATCGTAGAAGGAAAGGAACCGTTTATAAATAACGTCATTAAAAATTTCCATTTTAAAAAACCCACCCCAACTGTTTTTACTTGATGCTGTGAACCTACGAAGCTTATAGATAGTTGATGACCAACCATTAATGGCGTCATTTAAATTCTCAATTTCAAGGAACATACTTTAACCGAAGGGCACGCAGTTCGTAATTTTTAGTGTCCAGTAAATCTTATACATAAGTTATTTATACATTAAATTTCAATTTTAAGGGTTAAACAAGTTAGGAGCCATGCAAGGATGATCTTAAGATGACGTCATTTAAATATTTTGATTGTAGTCATCTCTTCTGTCTTCAGTTCAAAAATTAAATTATTGGATATCCGTAGCGCCGTCTTTTTCAAGCATACATACAGGGATCCTTCATAAATGACGTCATCACAAAATCACCATTTTAAGGATCCTTGTTAGTGCTAAATGCAAAATTTGGTACATTTATATCTTTGAAATCTACTTTTACTAGTATACACACAGGGATTGTCCACAAATGACGTCGTCTAAATGTCATCATTTGAAAAAACACCCGTTATCAGTTCAAACATTATGTAAAATAGTATTTTCAGCATTTAATATTATTATTGTACATATTAGGATCGTCCAACAATGTCGTCACTAAAAAAAATAAACTTTAGAGGGTATAGAGTGTATTTTATGTAAATACTGTGAAAAGATGCATCGATTGACTGAAGTCAATATTCGCTGTAAGCTCAGCATCTACTTCGGGCCAACAGTAGGCAAATCCGGCGCGAAGCCTGAGAAAACTCGATTACACGTTGACAAGTAATGCTAGTAAGAACAATATCAACTATCAACACAAATATTCAAGTTTGTCTTGAAAGCATACAAATTTTGTAATTACCTCTTCAAAAATATGTAAATACAATATTTAAAAAATTTTAAAAACGTGTGAATAGGACATTTTGCACATTGTGAAAAACAAGAAATTAGAACATGTTGTACATTGTGAAAAACAAGGAATTAGAACATTATCGACCTTTTAAAAAACATAGAATTAGAACATTTTGCACCTTTTAAAAAACATGGAATTAGAAAACTTTACATCTTTTCAAAAACACGGAACTAGAACATTTTGCACCTTTATTAAAACATAAAATTAGAACATTTTGCACTTTTATAAAACATAGAATTAGAACATTTTGCACCTTTATAAAAACATAGAATTAGAACCTTTTGCACATTGTGAAAAACATTGAATTAGAACATTTTGCATCTTTTCAAAAACATAGAATCAGAACACTTTACACCTTTTTAAAAAAACGGAATTAGAACAATTTGCACCTTTATAAAAACATAGAATTAGAACATTTTCCACCTTTTCAAAAACATGGAATCAGAACATTTTGCACCTTTTAAAAAACATAGAATCAGAACATTTTGCACCTTTTTAAAAACATGGAATTAGAACATTTGACACTTTTTCAAAAACATAAAATTAGAACATTTTGCACCTTTATAAATACATGGAATTGGAACATTTTGCACATTGTGAAAAACATGGAATTAGAACATTTTGCAATTTTTCAAAAACATGTAAAAAGGACATTTTACATTGTTGCAAAACATTAAAATAGACCAATTTACGTTTTTCAAAAACTCGTAATTAACATTTTAAGCATGTTTCCTACTTCAGTTTGATAACAAAGCTTATTTTAGTGGTAGCTTTATTAGGATATGGGTCATTTTGGTTCATCACAGACGATATGTAAAAAATTGTATTATTTTGTAGGAAAATGGGCGGAAGTGACTTGGAAAGGGAATTGGGTAACATTTTTGGACGCCATTATTCAAGCTTCTGTACTCAACAGTTTGTGCAGGACAACAGCAGTTCCAGTTCGACTCGCCTCCTTAACAATCAATCCAACCCAACTATTTAGCTATGTTAACAGATCCGGGGACCAATTGGACAGTGTCCCTGTTATTATTAAACAGCACGCGGGTAAAATACTCGCACCAGGAATAGAGCTCAATCGTCTTAAGGCGGATGTTATTCAGCGGAGAAGTCAAAGTGGCCAATTAGCCATAAGTCAGTATGCATTTACACCTTATTTTGATACTGACGCAGAAAAAAGTGTTTCTGATTTTAAAATTAAACAAGAAAATTGGGAGCAATTGACCTTGAACAGATTTTTAGACATTTTCTTAGAAAACACTACACAGAGACAAGTGGAAATTTACGACATTTTCACAAAACACGAATCATTTATTAGTCCGATCCTTACCAAAATTCTTGCCGCACGTCCCTCTCACAAAGCTCGCGTCATTTCAATGTCAACTGAGCAGGACATTTTAAATCTAATCGAGTCTATGGAAGCCACGGCAGAGGGCAGCTCTATACCTCTCGATTTAGATAGCGTTGTCCGCAAAGGGACGATTGATGAAGCAGTTTCAGAAATAGAAGACGCAAACTTGGTCCTTGTTGACAATCTGGAACTTGTTCCTGACGTTGCTGGAAAATTGGGCGACAATTCTTGGATTATAATAAGAGACACACTGGGGCAGGATGATACCCACATATCCTCGTACTTTGACGAAATTGGCTTAAAAACGATCGCACGGAGTGACAGTGAAAATTCATTTGTATTCTTATTGCGAAAAGTGAGAAGCAAATTCTGTAAAATCAGTTTATTAATTTCTATGTAGTGATCGAAATGGTCTGGTCTGGTCCAAGTTTTATGGTGTGGTCTGGTCCGACATCACCGGACCAGACCATATGGTCTGGTCCGACGGCCGGACCAGACCGGACCAGACCAGACCACTTCGGACCAGTAAATCTCCAATCAAAATTTTTCTGAGAAATTTCGCCTAAAATTTTGCTCAGAATTTTTCAAAAAATAAATATCACTCATTTAAAAGAATTGATTTTAAATGTAACACATAAATATATAATATGTACACATTTAATTAAACAAAAAATAGCAGAAAACAAAATTATACCGCCGAATTTTCTTAAAAATTGTGCATATGGTCGGACCAGTAAAATCTGGTCTGGTCTGGTCTGGTCCGAAAAATTCTGGTCTGGTCCGAAATCCTCGGACCAGACCGGACCAGACCAGACCAGACCAGACCAGGCCAGATTTTACTGGTCCGGACCAGACCATTTTGATCACTATTTCTATGACACTATTTCTATTAAGTTAATGCAATAGAAGATTGTTAACTCAAAATGCTGTAATTCAATTTACAGATATCAGCGCCACCTTTGAGCCTCATCCAGAATGTATGCATTGACACGAACGAGTTTAATTGGCTCCAAAGTTTAAAATCACAAATGGCGACAACAGATTCCAATTCTCGAATCTACCTTTACTCTCAAAACAATGAGACAAGTGGCATTGTGGGTCTCGCCAAGTGCCTCCGTGCTGAGCCAGGTGGCGACAAAATCCGCTGCATCTTTGACCCTAAAAGGAAATTTAATCTAGATTTTGAAAATCCTGGTGAAGAACTCTTTGAAATAATTCAAAAAGACTTGGCAATGAATGTAGTTCAAAATGGAAGTTTGGGCTCCTACCGACATTTCCCTCTCCCATCTAATTTCCTGACGAGCGCCAGAAAGGACGTGAAACACGCCTTTGTGAAGCCGCTGACCATCGGTGACTTGAGTAGTCTCCGTTGGATCGAGTCAGATTTGAAATTGCGAGGGCAATTAATGACTGGCAATGCGCAGGCGCAGGCGCAGGCGCTCTGCCCTGTCAGCTTTGCCTCGCTTAATTTCAAGGATATCATGCTCTCGACAGGGAAACTCTCTCAGAGCTTCAGCTACGGACCAAACGCTGTGGAGACTCAAATAGGCCTGGAATTCTCTGGAAAGGATGTTGAGGGGAACCGAATTATGGGCATGGTCCGAAACGGCCTCGCCACGTCTGTCCTTTTAGACGAGTGCAGCATGATATGGAAAGTGCCTCTGAGCTGGTCATTAGAAGAGGCTGCGACTGTCCCAGTCGTGTATGCGACTGCGTACTACGCTCTATGTGCGCGAGGGCGATTGAGTCCCGGACAGTCAGTCTTAATTCACAGTGGAACGGGCGGCGTGGGTCAGGCTGCAATTAACATTGCCCTCAGCCTCAACTGCACAATTTTCACAAGTGTCGGGACGATAGAGAAACGACAGCAGATTACAAACTTATTTCCAAACCTTCCACGTGACCACATTTGTAACTCCCGCGACACCTCGTTTGAGCAGCAGGTTCTGGAAATGACTGGGGGGCGGGGTGTGGACCTCATTTTGAATTCTCTCGCCGAGGATAAGCTACAAGCCAGTTTAAATTGCCTCGCTGTTGGTGGGACATTTTCCGAAATTGGAAGATTTGACATTCTAAGAAATAATCCACTGGGAATGAAGCACCTTGGAAAAAACGTGGATGTAAGTGGCGTGGATTTAATACCTATTTTTTCAAACCAAGTTCCAGGGAAAAGTGAGCTTATAAAACTTGTAGATGACGGTATTAAAAGCGGGGTGGTGAAACCATTGGAGCGGACAGTGTTCCAAAAGGAACAGATCGAGGATGCTTTTCGGTTTATGGCTGCAGGGAAGCACATGGGGAAAGTGTTGATACAAATTCAGCCAGAGATTGGCAAGGATACAAGAGGCTCGGCTACCGTCAGAGCATTGGCAAGAAGTTACTTTGATCATCAAAAATCTTACGTCATCATTGGCGGGCTCGGAGGTCTCGCTCTGGAAGTGGCCAACTGGCTCGTTGCGCGTGGAGTTAAAAAGCTAGTTCTAGTGTCCAGGTCTGGAATTTCTTTGGGCTACCAAAAGCTCTGCCTCCAAAGGTGGGCATCTCAAGGCGTGGAAGTGGCCACCCCACAAGTTGACCTCACAGCTTTCCACACAGCAGAGAAATTTCTTACTGACCTCCTTAAAAGTGGGGCAATTTTAGGCGGGATTTTTAATTCCTCTCTCGTTTTGAAGGATGCACTTATCGAAAACCAAACCTCGGAAATGTTTCAAGCTGTGTGCACTCCGAAAATAATTATCACTCAAAATCTGGACACTTTAACTCGGAAGCACTGCCCTGTACTAGACTTTTTTGTGACCTTTTCGAGCCTTTCCGCTGGGCTAGGGAATGCGGGGCAAAGTAACTACGGATTGGCCAACTCAGCCATGGAGATGATTTGTCGTAAGCGAAAGGCGGACGGACTTCATGGGCTCGCGATTCAGTGGGGTGTCGTGGGGGATGTAGGGGTTGTAGCGGAGAAAATGGACGAGGCGGAAGTCTTAGACGGGTTGAACCCTCAGCGGATATCTTCCTGTCTTGAGGTGCTCGATGTACTTTTGGAGGAGAGCATCACATCGTCATCGGCAGGAGCGTGTTTTACTTCTATGGTGGTGAGTGAGCAAGACCGGGACCAAACTTTACTCAAGAAAGCCTCATTGACGGAGGCCGTCCACCGCTTACTGTCAGTTAAAGTCCCCATTAAAGACATGGACCCCTCGACCACAATTGACGGCCTCGGACTGGACTCTCTTACATTGACCGAACTCGAGCAGCTTTTAGAGCGAGAATTCGACGTGAGCCTGTCACCAGTTAAAATAAGACAGTTAACATGGGCTGCACTTTTTGCTATTGAACAGGGCACTGGCGGGTTAGAGCGCCCAGCTAGTAACAATAAAGCAGAAACATCAGAAGTGAAGCAGGTTAATAACATTGCCAAGTTCCAGAAACTAATTAGGCTGCAGAGTGCAGCAAACAATGGAACAGGGTCAGGATCAAATTCACTTTTTATCGTTCATGGCGGTGATGGCGAAGTTGACAAATTGTACACATTGGCTAGTTAACTAAGTTGGGACGTGTACGGGTTTGAGCTTGGGCCTAAAATCATTGAAAAAGATAATGAAGTCCCACTTGTACAGGAAATGGTACAATCGTATATTCAAGTAAGAAAATCTTTTTTAAATCATTAGGTCCATTACCTGACTCGTGAGGCTATCGAATAAGTCCCAGAGTAGTATATAAATGTATGTTCTAGGACAAGCTACGAGCTACAAGCTAATTTTAAAAACTGCATAAAATCATATAAAATTATTGATTTATATCTATTTTTCATAAAAAGCAAGACTTTTGTCAAGAATTTCCGGAAATTTAAAAAAACCACCACATTTCCACAGCAGACACTACTACAAGTACAAGCCAATTTTGATGAAAACAGCATAAAAGCATAATAAATTTATGATTCACCTCTATTTTTCATAAAAAACAAAACTATTTTCAACAATTTCAGGAATTTAAACAAATCACCACATTTTCACCACTGCTCCAACTATAAGTACGACAACGATGGTTACATGAGCACGACCCATGACTACGACTATGAGCATAGCCTAATTATATAGTTACCATGTGCTAATAGAGTAATCCCATCATCTAAAATATATCGTTTATTATCAAAATTAGCTAAACCAATTTTTGATAAATTAATAGTGAACATATCTGATTTATTTAATCCTATTTGATTAAAATTCACAACATCTCGTAATTCACTATATATAGCTTTTCTATAATTATTAATTACATATTTATTAACAATATGTTTAGGTATACCCTTAGCTCTTTTCTTAGTTACAAATTTATTACTACATTTAGTAGAATATGAAATCATTTTAGATCTTAATCCTACAAATTTTGTTACAATATTATCATTTGTTTCATTTTAAAACAACCTTATTTCTTTTAATTCATAATATTTTAGTTAAATATATTTTTAACTCCTAAATCACTAGTATCACACCAAATTTAAACATTATTTTCTATATCTTCATAGATATTATTAGTTTTTATGTGCAACATCAAACCATTAGTATCAGTTTCAATTATTTCTACATTATTCTCCCATTTAGGTTTTAGATGTTCATAAACGTATTTATACATTCTATATTTCGACATTTCTAAGACACAAAACCCTGTAAATATAGGTTTTTTAAATAATATACTCATTAAATTCATATGTATTGCTACTAAATTTTTACTAAATATTGTTTTCCGATTAAAGTTAATTTTACTAACATATTTGTAAGCTTTTTCTCTAGTTGTGCAAAATTTTATATCTTGTCGTTTTAGAATATTTTCAATTGTTCAACTAAATACTGAATTATTTATTAGTTTAAAGAAATCCTTTTCAAATTCAGACTTTGCCTTTTGCTTTAATTTTGTATTTCTATCAATATATGGTTCTACCTAAGCGCTTTGATTATATGTTTTGACACTATGAATTTTAGATAGTACAAATCCATGCCCTAAAGCTTGTTGCAAAGTTTTAAAATTACATACTATTCCCTTTTTATCTTCTAAACTTGCTATTAACTTCTTAGAACCTTTATATTGTTCCTTTATATTATCCTTCTCTGTCTTATTATCGTGTGATTCACATCGATATTCAGATAATTCTTCACTTTAAACGGTTTTATGCATTGGGAAAAATGGATAGTCATTATGTGAATCATGTTATGTTTAAGGATATTTTAGATCTACTTTAAGTGTATACCCAACATCACTATTTATATTTAATTTTGTAATATTTTTATACAAACTACTAATTTCTTCTTCAATACATCACGTAAACCCATAAGAGGCAATTTAAATGACAAAGCATCTTTATAAAAATTATTTGCATCAACAGGAGCTAGATATAATGATTCTTTAGTAGGATCATTATTACCCATATATTTGTTATTAGCTTTTACATCTCTTTTCATTATACCTGATAGCCCACCTCCTATTCCTTTTTGATACATTAAAAGTATATCCGGATCTGTTAAAAGTTCTATTTCAACCTCACTCATTTTTAACATAGCACTCCAAGAAAAGCCAGGGGTAGTAGTATAATGCGCAGGATCTAATTCATAATTGTTTAATGATAAGTCTTTAAATGATTCGAAAACATCAGCTCATATTAGGACATCACATGTTAAATACATTTTCATATAATTTCCAAATGTATATAAACCACCATGCCTATTAAAAAAATAATTCCATATTTTTGCACCTCTTACATAATCTTTTTCTAAAATATCTTTATCTTTCAAATCATCACAAATATCGTTATAACTAGGATAACTTTTGTATTAAAGTTTACTAAGAGAGTCTAAAAATGAATAAAAAACACTCCTTTTTGTGTTAATAATTCTTGAATTTCAACTGGTTCATCTTTAAAATATTCTAGTAAATTTAAAAAAATTTTGATATCACTTTTCTTTAAATTTGATGCTAACGTGTCAAATGAAGATGTTAAATGTGTGATTATTCTTCAAATGTAAATGTTATATTTGTTTTAGGTATTTAGGCAGCTATTGAATAATATTTTTCTTCTGTTTGGGGTACAATATTTAATTCCTGAGTTTAAGAGTCTTTTAATGAAACCATTTTATGTAGTTGTCAAACAAAAAAATTAAAATCATTATTCATACCAATATGAAAGAAAACTGGTATATTTAACGAAGTTCTAACATTTAAATTACATGAATTGTAAGCAGCTCCTCTGAATTTTCGTGTTAGATGACAGTGATCTCTAACTTTATAATTTAATTCATCATCGATAAACGCCTTTTGGCAAAATGACAAACTTTACTATCCCAGAATATGTTTTCTTCATCATTAGATAATTAAGGTTGTTTAATTTTTTCTAATCTATCCTTTAACATTTTATCTGAATCTAGACTCTCAGTTACAAAAGCTATAACGAAATTATTAATTGTATTTTTCCTACTAACACCAGTATACTTTTTGAATTTGGTATAAATATAATTCTGATTAACACTAGTAAAAGCATAGACACATGTTTTATGTTTACTTTTTCATTTGTACAACTAAGAGGTTTTAGTACAGCTTCAATGTCAGCATATTATACTATTGGTGACCTTACTGTTTTGTTTAAATTCCTAAACTTCAAAATATTAGCTTTTCGATCTTTCTTTGGTAATCTAGGAACAGCCTTACAATTTTTAAAATAATTTTGACATGTTGAGTAATGTAATTTCATTGCTTCCTCATTATTTGTGTGATAAAAACATCGATCACAAATCAAAATGTTTTCCGTGTGAGATGTTGGCTGTTTTCTAACTAGTCTCGATAAATATTCAATATATACATAATGACTTGTTCCTTCTTTGTTATGCTTCACCTTGTAATATATAAACATTACTTGATACATCATTTTGCAATCGGAATTTGTTTATTCCATCAAGATTTACAGGAACTTCTATACCACTAAAGTTAAAGTCATCACCTTAATCAGATTTGATATAATTTGAAACTCTTTCAGGATGTATTTTAATTTCATTTTGATGTTTATGGTATAACATACAATATTAGAAAAATTTTTGGTCTTTATTTTTGATATTCATACATGCTTATTTGTTAGATATCCATCTTGGTAGTTCTATATAGGATAAGCTTTTAAAAGGTCTAAATTCTCTTAGTTAAAAATCAATTTAATTTATTTTATTAAGATGATAATAAGCTTTATTATTGTCTTTCCCCTCAAAATTATTTCTTAGTTTCATAAAAAATTAACGAATACTTAAATTGATATCTTGTTTTTTTAATATTGTATGAGTTTTAAAAGAAAACGTCATATCTCAATATATATTCTCTCCTAGTAAAGGTATAAATTTCTGGAAAGTTCCATGTAAAACTAGTTGTAATTTTACTTGTTGTTTTTCAGATTTTCTTTAAGAATATTATAAATGTTACATATTACATCTTGAGCATCTATTCGTATCATTTTTGTGCTTTTTCTGAATTCTAAGCTCAATGTAAGAAATGCACCTTCAAAGCTTCCTCAGATTGATGTAATTTAAATTCATCATTTTCAAAAAGAATATCATACTTTAATCTTTTGTTTGTTATCTTCTCTTTACCTAAATGTTTTTTAGATTTTATATGCTTATTCCATTATAACAGAAAAAGAAAATTATAAAAAACAGTACAATATTTTGTTTTTTCTTTTTTTATAGGCATTTTTACATTTTTAACATGAGTTATAGTTAGTAAATGTTCATCTCTATCTACCAATTTAACATTGCATATATCACATTAAGTTTTAGCAGCACCTATTTTCATTAAATTTATATGTGCTATAGATTTAGGATGGTGACTCCAATTTGCCTTTGATATTTGCTTGTCGCAAGTTTCACATTTTATTTCGACTACCATTTTATAACAGATTAATTTATTAGGTTAAAAATTTTAACTGATTTTGCCCTCGCCCGAAGGTAGATATAATAGGTAATTAAATTAATGAATCTGATTTCCGTAAGTATAGTGAATAAATACTATTTACTTATAAATATTCGTTTTATAAAACAGAGGACACTAAAAAATGTAAAATTTGTAGTGGAGAAAAACCAACAGCCTAATTCAAAAGACATTATTCAACTGAAAAAAGGTTTAAATCTGAATGTAAAGTGTGTGGAGCAATAAAAGCTAGACAAGAAACTGTATGAGAGTGTGGACGTAAATTACGTTACGATAAAATAGCAAGGCATAAGGCAACATCACGTATACATGCAAAACTTATATTAACTAAATAAACAATTTACTGAATATATTGTATCATAAATGGGTGCGTGTATTACACATTTATGTCAGAACAGTAGATGTACTATTGCTTTAGAAAATATATGTACTAAATTAGCAAATATTGAAAATGTTAATGCTTTTAAGATGAAAAATTGAAAATCTTTGAGAATCAATTATTGAAAATGAACCACAATTTTTTGGTATTAATTCATGTATATCAAACTATGTCCTGAGAAGACAAAGTTATAATAAAAAATTATAAAATAAATGAATAATAAACCAATATTTGTTTGGAATAGGAATCCAAAATTTAAACATAATCTATTTCCTAATATATTTGAATCTTTAGTAATAAGTGAAAGTTATTGTCACAAAAATTGCCTAGTTAATAAATTTATATTACAAAAAGGAATATTTGACTATAATAAACTTATTTTGGTAGGGGACAGTCTCCAACAAGACACTTATCAAATTATAATTAAAGTATTGGAAAATAATCTATTAAAACAACATGTGATTAATCTATTTGAAAATCAAAATAAAATACAAAAACATGGTCTATGTGAGTTAAAAATTATAGAAATAGCAGTCAAAAAATCAAAGGAATACAGGAAGGCAAAACAGAAATACATATAGCTGTTTATAACAAGAAAAATGTTATACTAGACCGAAGTGAAATCGATTATAAATTAAAAACTCTTATAATTTATGATGATGTTATGAATCGTAAAAATCAGGATATAATGAAAAGTTATCTCACAAGAGGTAGACATAACAATATCTGTGTATTTTATTTACGTCAGTCATATTTCGAATTAGATCGAAGGTCTATTAGAATCAATTCCAACTTTTCAATTTTATTTAGGTTATCTAATAAAAATAAACAAAACTTACATAGTGATAGAATTGCCGTAGATATGGATTTAAAAGAATTTATATTATTTTGTCAACAAGGCTGGAATAAGGATTATTTCGTCATAACATTATTCCTTCATTATTGATTTTACAGCGAATGCTAGTGAAAAGCGATATAGACATAACTTTGACAATTTCTATATTCCTAGCAAATATCTGAAATAATTGTGTTTAATAGTTAGTTACAGACTTTCTACATAAAAAAGTTACATTAACGGACCCTAGTCCTTACTTTACCACAATGTGGCGGCCTGAAGGGCCTAAAGGGCGAAGCCCGCTTTGTTTGGACCTTGGTCCTCATTGCGCCACGAAGTGGCTTTGCTCAGACCTTGGTCCTCACTGCGCCACGAGGTGGCTTTGCTCAAAACTTGATCCTCACTGCGCCACGAGGTGGCGGCCTGAAGGGCCTAAAGGGCGAAGCCCGCTTTGCTTGGACCCTGGTCCTTACCTTACGACGAGGTTGCGGCCCGAAGGGCCTTAAGCGCGAAGCCCGCTTTGCTCGGACTTTGGTCCTCACTGCGCCGGGCCTGCGGCCCTCAAGGATTTCACCCACCACAAAGTGGCAGACCAAAGGGCCTCAAGGTGCCCTAAAGGGGCTTAAACTACGTGGACGGTCTTTGCCCTAATTTAAAATTTACTTATAAATTTTTTTTGTATAAAATGGAAATAGAAAATCGTAGCTATGTAAAATTAAGAGCGTTACAACTTAAATAGAAATATCCTATTTTAGAATGTGAAATAGTACATTTTGAAAAATATAAAATAGATCAAGTAAAACTGCGTATACTTTTTAATGCTACATCTAATAAAAATGTTTATTTGCCAGCTCGTTGTATTAAAATGCTTATGAAGCTAATAAAAAATAATGTTGGTGGATATTGAACGTATTGTGTTCTAAAACTAAGTAAAATGTATCACTATCATGATAATAATATTACTGACACTCAAGGCCCTTAGTACTGGCTGCATAAGTTTCTAATACAGACCTTATTAAAAAAAACTTTATTTTGTTTTTCAAAGATGTTATATTGTTTTATAATAGAATATCATATTTCATTATACAATTTGGTTTTCGTAAAAGTAATAATAAAACACTTACTTTTTGACTCGTAGTTCGTAGCTTGTCCCAGAACATACATTTATATACTACTGCATCATTTTACAACGCTAACGCTAACGAACGCTAACGCTAACACAGCGCTTACGCTAACGCTAACGCTAACACAACGCTAACACAACACAACAGTACGTAAACCATAACAAAGTAACATGAATTCATACAAAATATATGTTAATAAATGCCTGAAAGTATATTCTGCGTAAAGTGCAAAGTAAAAACACTTGATAAGGAAATCAAGTATACTGTTACTAAAAATAACAAGAATATAATAAGAGTAAAGTGTGCTTAATGTAATACTACAAAATCTCAATTTATCAAAACTGCTAAAATTTGCGGTGATATAGTTGATCATATTGGAAAATATATAGGAGAAGTACACTACCTAGGTAGTCATTATTCACGACCAGGAACTAATTTTCAAGAACGAATAGCAAAAGGAAATAAACCTGTAAATAGAATTAAACAAGCAGCAATGCATTATAATTTATCATATAATATTTACAAAGATAAAGATAATAGACATAAAGCAGATAGAAAATTAAAATTACTTAAAGATATAGATGAAATAGAAAACCCTTAATTTAGTGAAAAAGTAAAACGTGTTGTAACTATAAGTGTAATAAAACTAAAATTATATCTAGGTTTAGGACTAAAGCCATTACATAATAATAATATATGACGGTTCAAAGAACGTCTGAAAGACTCAAGCTACTTGGTGGCGCCTCAAGGGCGAAGCCAGCTAGATAAAGATAACGATAATAAGTTATCTAAAATACTGTATTCTGTATTTAAAGATTCATTGACTGGATTTGTAGAAATGAATGAATTATTAAGAAAAACAAGAATAAAACCTTAAATTGTTAAAGAATATCTAAGAACACAGGATACGTTTACTAAGCATTTAGATAAGATAACATATTTAAACGTAGACGATACTATACACCAGGAATAGATTCAATATGGCAAGCTGATTTAGTTTTCATGCCTGAAAAATAGGTTAAGGATAATAATGGATATAGATATATTAATTTAATTATTGATACATTTTCTAAATATGGATGGGCTTTACCTTTAAAAACTAAAAATGTAGATAAAGTAGTTGATAGTTAAAAATCAGCATTGAATCTAGGACGTACTCCAAAAAAACTACATTTTAATAAAGAAAATAAATAAAGTGGTAAAAAGACTATGAATTTGTTAGAAAAATATAATATTAGCTGGTATACAACAGAAAATGAAACAATAGCAATGATTGCAGAACAATTTGCAAGAATTATTCAACAAAAGATGTAGAAATATATGACTAAACAACAAACAAGTAGAAAGGTTGATGTTTTACAAGGTCTTATTACAAATTATAGTAATTCAAAGCATAGAAGTATTATAATGACACCTATTGAAGCAAGTAAACTAGAAAACAAATAACCAATTTATTTAATCTTTATGGTTTAAAATCTTAATTAGGAGAGTCAGTTAATAATAAGAGTACAAATAATAATTTTAAACCAGGTCGACCATAGGTCTTGGAAGGACTTCGTCCTGGTCAAAGAGTTCGAACACATTTATTTGGAACGAAGTTTGATAGAGGATATAAACCTCAATTTGCAGAAGAAATAATATATATCAAGAAAGTTTTACTAACAAATCCTGTAACTTTTAAACTTGTAGACTATCATAATAGGGAAATTAAAGAAACCTATTTTTCAAATGAAATAAATTTATATAACAAAAAAAAAGATTTTTAATATGAATATATTATTGAAACAAAGAAAACAAAAGATCCTAATATTATTAGAGCTTTGGTAAAATGGAAAGGATATTTTAATTATTTCTAATAGTTGAGTTAATTTACCACTAGATCAAAAAAAAACACTTTGAATATAGAAAACCTAATTAAGTCAAGCTTTTATAACCTAAAATAATAAAACCACGTGTTAAAAGACATGTAGCTAAACAAACTCTAAGAAATAATGTGTAAAATAAACATATGTAAATGAGTGAGGCAGAACAAATTAAACGCCAAATAAAACTCATGATAAAAGAAAATGAGAATAAAAAAAAACTAAGAGCACAATATATAGATAAGAAGACAGGAGATAAAATGTTTCAATTAGAACAACAAAAAAAGTATGTACCTTAAATAAAAGCTACACAAAATATTACTGATACAGTAGAAAACAAAGCAATATCAGCTTCAAAGGAATAAGTTGTTTTTAAAAAAGATGTCAATTTTGAAAATTTTAATTAAAAAACTATTGCACATCATCAATACACTAAATTGAAAGAATTTAAAGCTAGTAATGATCAATTGTTAGAACATCTTGCTTTTGCCAATATGTTTGCACAGGAAGAAAGAGAGAAACAATTATCTATTGAAAATATACCAGAACTTATTTATCAAAGATATAAAGAAGGCCCAATAGCTTTAAAATATTTAAGTAACTTGGCCTACGATGTTTTCTCTATAAAACTACAAATCACAGGTGATAAAAACACAGATGGTTATTATATTGAAAATGCAAAAATACAAGATTTAGGTCATGATTTCAAACAAATATCTGGAAAAAAAGACCAATGACTATTGGTTTATGGGAGTTTTTAACAAGAAAACGTCCTGTTAATTAAAATGCTAAAGATGCTGAATCATATGCTTAGTATATGTTTGCAACAAAAGCATGTTTTACTGAAGATACAAGATCTTAGATTTCAAAAGGTGAAAAATGGGGTATTAAATCAGCATATGGTAAAAACAACAACCTTATTGGTAAACAAAGATCACAGAGTGATAATACATTAGATGACGCAAGTTTTAAAACAGCAATTGGTCAACGTCTCTGGAACAGATCCAAGGGCAAAGCCTGACTGCAGCACCAAGTGAAGAATAATAATAATAAATTTATTATAGATTTAGAAATTCTTACATCAAAATTAGAAACAACTCCAGCTAACATACAAGCAGGACATACAAATATTGGTAAAAATGGAATAGAATTAGCTACTGAACTACTAGATAAATTCAAATTACATTTTAGTGAAAAGGCTCTCACAAATATTTATTCTATACTCATTAATAAATAACATAGTAAATGAATAATGACAACAACATGAGTATTGTAAAAGCTTTAGATAATAATCTAGAAGAAATGAAAATTATAAATATTAAAAGGAAAACAAATTTAATTTTACATACTTAAGAGAACAATATAACAGTTTATTTTGATGAACTAAAATTTATCCCTAACGGAGCTCAAATAGCTTTAAAAAAGATATATGTATACTATTCCATACGTAATGTTGATGAACGTAATAATAATTTTAGATATAAAATAAAAGATGATCTAGGTACTGCTTTTCGAGATATAAAAATAAAAACTGGGAGCTATGAAATTGATGCTATTGGTAAATTAATTGAAGATTCGATAGAATTTGATGAAAATAATAAACAAATTTTTAAAACTGATGCAGTGAACAAGGTTATAAAAATCAAGCCTGATACTTCTATTGCTAAATGTGTAACAGGAATACCTCAGGGCTATAAAGTTGATTTTGGAACACCTAATTCAATCGGTAAAACTCTAGCATTTACACTAAAACTACTTACTTCTGGTAAATATTTTTCAGATGCAACAGTTGATATTATTACAATTAACTTAGTTCTTGTACATTGTGATTTAGTTTTCGGTTGTGCAATTAATGGTAAACCATGTAAATGTATTTATTTATTTACACCAAAAGTGCTACTAGGTTATAAAATCATAGAAGAAGCCAGGAAAAATGTATATAATCAAGTAGATCAGAAATACATAAATAAAATGACTGTATGGTTGACTGATGAAGAATTCAATCTTATTACGTTTACAAGTGATGAGGTTACAATTACTTTATCTTTAAAATATTAATAATTGAATACAAATACTGAATACCTTAATTATGACAAAAGTACTAACAACAATAAATTAAGTGTAAATTCCAATGCTAAAAGCTCTTAAAGCTTTAATTGGAGAAACAAGTTAGAGCAGTTGAATGAATACTATACAAATAAACAGAATGCAGAAATCTTAGGAAGCCTTAGGACAAACGCTTGATAAAATAGACGTTATAATTGAAAAATTGTTTTTTCCTTCACGAAAACATTTAAAAATGTTTTTTTAGTAAATGAGTATGCAAAAAGTGATTGAAAAATACCTTAACCTCGAACAGCCAATCACAAGTAATGATGCTGTAAAATTAACTAGATTTGATAATTATTCACCACAAGAATCCTCTAATTTAAATAGATCAGTTCCAATCACGATAAGAATTGACAATGTAGATAACTATTTTCTATTTAAGAATAGTTTCTTTATTATTAAGGTTGATTTAGTGAAAAAAGCTGATGGTTTTAGTTATGCTGAAACTGAGTTAATCACATTAGTTAATAATGAACCTATGTTTTTATTTAATATTGTTGTTTTACAATTTGATGATACAACTATAGAAGAGTATATGAATGTAGGTCATACTAGTTTAATTCAAGAATTATTAAAATATAATGACGGTTTTAGTTCCAATAGGGGACATGGTCAATGCTGGTCTCTAGATAAAGTAAATATAGCGCAACATTAGATCAAAATCCAGGATTTGCTAATAGACATGATTTATTATTTAAAAGTAACACTACAGCAGCTAATAAAGATAAAGCTAGATTTATGATTCCATTTTGACATAATTTTAGATTTAAAAGTAAAATATTATTAGAAGTGAGAGTTTCTTGTCAAATGGATCGGGTAATTGATGAAAATGCTATATTTAAATTAAGTTCATAGACAACATCAGGTACAGATGAGTATGTTCATGGGTTCATCAATATTTTCTCTGAAATAGAAAATCACTTACGTTAAATTAAATTCTGAAATTTTTACTGCAATATCTAGTTATTTTGCATCTCAACAAAAAATATTTTATAAATTGTCAATGAAACGAGTTGAGCATTTTCCAATAAATAAGGCCATGATATAAGATCGTAATTTAACAACAATTTTAGGTCCTAAAAAGATTTTAGGATTTGTTGTTGGATTCCAAACTAATCGTTTAAATAATCAAAAATCTAACATTTCAGTGTTGGATCACTGTAATGTTCTTGATGCTTCTATTTCTCTTAATAATATAAAATACTTAGGTATAAATTTAAAAGGAGGTTCAGAGGGTCTTAGTTATATTGAAAATTAAGATAGATATTTAAAATAAGAAGAGTTATTTACTAATTAAGAACCTAAAATTGCTCCACTTGGATTTTAAACAGCTTATCTTACCTTTTTTTTAATACATCGTTTTAAGAAGACAGAATTAGTGAAAATACTTCTAGTATTAAAATTCATTTCTTTAGTGCAAATGTACCTGCGAATACTAATGGTTATGTTGTTATATTTAGAAAACGTGTGTTATCAATGACTACAACTGGTGTTAGAAAAATGCAAGTTAAATATATAAATACCTATTAGATACTTAGTTTAATTCTTTCTTTTTACATAAATGTATAATATTTACATGATTTCATTTACAAAGAGTCAGTATACTGCTATTGGAAACGCGTTCATAATTAAAAAAGGTGTAACATTACATCTAAATAAAGAACAATTTAATACAGATGACGGTTATTCAATCAAACTTACTAAAACCCAAATAAATCAAATAAATGGTGCGAACCGCAGATCCTTGAAAGCTTCGCCTGCAAATAATTTTAATTTAAAATTATCAACTAATAAATGTAAACAAATAATCACAGATTTATTAAAACATTAAAAAAGGAGGTGCTTTACCTCTTCTAGCCCTAATTCCGTTAATTACAATAGCAACTGCTATTATAGATGGTGTAAGGGCTGCTGCTGGAGGTGTAAGCCAGGAAGTTAATGCAGTGAATAATAAAAAGCCACAAGATAAAAATTTATCTGAAACAAAGAGACATAATTTAGAAATGGAGTCAAAGACAAAGTCTAGAAGTGGTTTTTTTAAGAACCTTATCCATGAAAGCATTATGAAATATAGAAATTAATAAATATTTTAGGCAAATATGCGTTTTAAAGCCTGGTTTACTTAGACGTGTATGTATGAGAGATAGTTCAACCCTAAAGCCTTAAGATATAGAAATTGAAATAATAAATCTTGATAGCAATAATAATTAAGGAACTCATTTAGGACTTTGTGGTATAAAAATCATAAACACAATTATTATTTTGATTCTTTTGGCCATAGACCACCTGTTGAATTATCAAATTATTTAAAATTAGATATAGTTTATTCTACGTTTAAATCGCAAGAAATTAGTACAAATGCATGTAGATATTCATGTCTACAGTTAATGTATAATATTGTTAATAAAAAAAGACTAAGTATCCCTGATGATTTTACAGAAGCATGCGTAGCACTCACGCAAGTTAGGAAATTAAATTTGTTTAATAAATGATTTAAAAACTAGGATATATCAAGTGAACAGCATATGAATTTAATTCAAATACTTTAAAATTATAGAATAAAATACAAGGTGAAATAAAAAATCTAGCAATTAGAAATAATGAATTAAAAGATAGTTCAGCTAATAAAAGCAGTGAAAAAGAGAATCTTTTAGGGATTATAGAAGAAATAAAAAGTGATATTACTACTTAACAAATGTTTTTAATACAAAATAAAAACCTAATAGTACTGCAGTAAAAACAAACCTTGCTCTAATTAACAATCTTATTCAAGAAGATAATATTAATAACCTTTAAATACAAACTGAAATATTTGAAAGTGGAAGAAAACGTAAGGATGAAAATATTAAAATTATTAATTTGATAGAACGTAATAAACAGAATAAAAATACTGCAAAAGATAAATTATTTACCAATTTAGAACGTAGAATTAATTCAGAAATAAATACGTTAAATGGAAGTAATAAAACCCTAGAAACAAGTTTAATGACTGAAATTAGTATTTCAGATACTATACTGCTTGCAGGTAACGAAAATGTTACATGCTAACTAAAATTTAGAAAATTCAATCAAGGATATGGAATTTTAACAGGTATATGTCGTATAAGTGAACCATCATTTAAAGGTACTAATCTGTTCATAGATATTTGTGATATTCCTATAAAAGGGCGGTATATAGTGCTCTGTGTTAATAATAACACCAAGAAATCTGAAGTTTTTAAAGAAGATAGACATTTTCTATCAGTAGAAATAACAAATTACCTAATAGGAGTTATATATTATTTAAATTGTGTTTTACAATAATTTTTTTTATATTATTAAAACCCTTTTTTAATCCCTTTTTATCTCAAATAAAGAAAAAAAAACTTTAGTTCGTATGAAAACCGCTAGATGGCCTAATAATTCTGAAAAAATCGGCGATGATCCCTTTTCTGAGCGTAATCTTTTAGGTTATGAAAAACATTAAACACTAACTGTCAAAAACCCATGAATTTGTAAATGCCACGCACAGTTAGTAATAAAATGAAAAAACAACATGGATATCACACTTTTTATTATAACATTAAACAACATTATATGTTTATAATATGATTTCTTACTCTGGCTCAGGATATACAATAAAAATAAAATGCATTGTCGCAGTGAGACCCTTTAATAACACTTAGAAGGCTTGACTAATGCGATAATCCTAAGCGCCAACAACTTAAGGTTTACCTGGCTCGGGAAATACGATAAACAAAAAGAATATTGTCCCAGCGAGACCCTTTTCTAATTGACTTCGGTAGGTTGGCCCAAGCGATAATCCTTAACGTAAACAACTTTTAGGATTTTACCTGGCTCGTGAAATACGGTAATCAGTAAGAATGTTGTCCAGATCCGCGTCTAAGAACCTTTGACCCTTCCAGTATGACCCTTTTCCAAGAAACTTCAGGAGGTCGACTCAGGCGATAATTCTAAACGCGAACAACTTTCAGGATTGTATCTGACTTGAAAAATACAGTAAACAATAAAACAATTTATCAAGATGAGACTTATTCTACTGACTCTGTATTACTATTTTTTAAAACAAAAACCTTTGCAGTTATAACATTAACAAGTTTCTGATTAATTTTAATTTGTAAAGCCTATAAAATGGGTGTGCCTTCTATCGTTACATTATTAATATAGAATACATTTACTTTCTGACAGCTTTAATAGAACAAGATTCACCATGACATTCCTAAATGTTGTTAGAAAGTCCACCTGGAGTAGAAAACATTATATAAAAAACATTCGCTAGGACATTTCTAAATCTTGTTAGAAAGTTAAGCTGAAGTAGAAAAAATAATAGCTTACATCGAACAGATTTACCAGGACATTTATAAATCTTGTTAGAAATTCCAGCTGAAGTAGAAAAAATTAAATAAAACAGAATCACTAAGACATTTTTAAATCTTGTTAAAGTGTCTAGCTGAAGTAGAAAAAATCAATAGCTTAAATAAAAAAGAATGACTAAGATATTTTTAAATCTTGGTAAAAAGTCTAGCTGAAGTAGAAAATATCAATAGCTTAAATAAAATAAAATCAGTAAAACAGTTTTAAAACTTGTTAAAAAGTCTAGCTGAAGTAGAAAAAATCAATAGCTTAAATAGTATACATTGAAAATAATAAATTACTATTGTTTTGCTCTATAGGCTTTACAAATTAAAATAATTATGAATTATAACTAACTAAACTTTGAGTACTCGTATTTATAAGATCTATAGTTTGCTTCTGTTATCATATATAGTGGGAAATTTAGTATATAGTTTATATGAATAATAACCATTAATTAATAATCTTAATTGTTTATTCATATTTTGAACTAATGTATATTACATTTTCAAATGTTTGTTTGTTACTTGTTTCAATTTCTGTTGAATCGCTGTTTGTGTTCCTATTTAATCTTTTTTAATTAAACAAGCTTATTTAGTTCTGATAAAATCTTTTTTAATTGAACAAGTTTTTTAAATTATAACATTTTTAGTCAAAATATCTTAACTAATGAGTTAATTCAGAAATAACAACTTTAACGTAGCATTAGAATAGTTATTTACAGTCCAATTGTTATATGTAGCACACTAGAAACTAAATTACTGTCAAGAATAGTAGGATTTTGACTAGGTTGGTTTAGTAGTCTTTTATTTGTAACAGCTGAAAATTAAAACAAATTTGTTAGTCTCATGTTAGAAATTATGCTCATCTTTGCTACTGTATAATTCATACGGTACTTAATATTTGAAAATAGTACCTAATAGTTATCATATGAAGAACTTACGATTTTATTAGATTTCGATGCATGACTCAATGGGTCAAAGCACAGCAATTCTAGTATGTGGCTTCTGCAAGAGTGGCTGGAAAACAGAATCAAAAACACTTATTGACCTTATGCCGACTTATGTTTTTATTCATCAAATAAAACATACATACATACCATAGCCTTTTAATAGTAGTAGTCACTAGAGTGGCAACATGCAGTGTGTGTCAAGTATTGAAATATCCATCAGATGCCACAGCCACTTGCTTAGATCAAACACGCGGAGCCTACCCATTACATTCAAACGGGGCAGATAAAATTTGAAGATTCATTGATTAATTATGGCACAAACGGTTTCATTGAATGTCTCAAATGAGGTTAAACACTTAAGCAGATATATTGTCTTTAATTTGGGATGTTTTTCAAAATAATTATAAGCTCCTGGAGTCTGTGTGAAGACAAAATAAAAATTAAGATTTCCATACTTTTGCCAAAGCATCAAAAAAACTTATTCTATGACTTTCTGTCAATGAATTAGCCTATAACCAATTCAAAGTACTTGGCGGGAATACTGCCTGCTGTAGTTTGGTTGGGTCGTTTCCCGCCTACTACTTTGAATTGGTTATATGCCGATCCATTGACAGAAAGTCATAGAATAAGTTTTTCGATGCTTTGGTCAAAGCTAAAAAATCTTAATTTTTGTTTTGTCTTCACACAGACTCCAGGAGCTCATAATTATACTGAAATAAATCCCAAATTGAAGACAATATATCTGCTCAAATGTTTAACCTCATTTGAGACATTCAATTACACCTTTAGTGCCGTAATTAATTGATAAATCTTCAAACTACATCTGCCTCGTTTGAATGCAATGGTAAGACTGGGCCTGTTTGATCCAAGAAACACCAGCGCCACCGCAATTTCATTTCAATACTGGACACACTTATGTGTACGGGAAACATACGAAGCTTGATAACTAGAGAATCAAATAGCTATGTACATACTTTAGATTTAATATTACATAGAGCAAAAACAGATACAAGCAGAATTAAAAAAGCATTTATTGTCCTAATTGTTATGCAGATGCCGACCAATGTTATTACTTACTAAATTATGTGAACAAACATTAATTAAAAGCATAATAATTGTTTTTTACTTGTGTTAAGGTATGGTAACAATGTTTATTTTTTAGAATCTCATATAAATGATTTTTTAATTTAGGCCCCTCTTAAAAAATATAGCGCCAAAGTGGTTTCCGCCCCTTAAAAAATTATTAAAATTATAAGTAATACTTTTTGATTGTAGAGCATGCAAAATTGTACATTACCAGTATTATTTAATAAATAAAACTCAAGTAGTTCGTTTTTAATTTAAAGCAGATATGTTAATATGTAGGTACAATCAGAGTAGAAATTGAGTTAGACCCTCCGTTATCTGTAAGTGCAATTGAAATAAAAATTAGACTGGACTTTTAATTGCATTATTAGTGATCTATAGACGACTTATAACAATAACATTACATTATTGAAGTATTAAATTAAAAACTCTTACAGTGAAAAGCGAAATCGCAATAAGTAGAAGATTTAAAATCAAAAATCGAAAATTACTTTATGGGTGTATGGTGGTTGTGGTGGTTAATGCACACGAAACCATATTTTGGAAATAATGTGGGTTTTTTACCTTTCAAAAGATTAAATATGTGAAATTACAAATTAACTATTATCATGTTCTTATTTTCAAATTGTAGCCTCTTGACTTCTCTACATAATAGAAATAAATTTAAAACAATTAAATTTATATTCACTTTGGGCTTAAGCAATCCGCAGTTCAATATTCGAGTAAATATATCTAAATTTCATATAGCGCCAATCTAAAAACGAATAATATAACCAAATATTTAAATATCAATATTTTAATTATAAATTGTAGCCTGAAACATGTTCCACAAAGTACGTACAAATCAAGGACTCTCAAATTTATATTAACCTCTGTGAAAAGGGTTCCGCAGTTCAGGATTTTACTTCAAAATTTGATTTCACAGCAACAAGTTTCACTTTACAATTCTATATATTTATTAATTCTGATATTTTAAATGTTGGCGCGACGTAATCAAGCATAGGCGTAATCTATGGCTTTAATAGGTACTATTATTATCATTATATATTTAACTATATATTATGCCAAATAATTTCCTATTTACTTAATTATGAGGCTATACTAACATGTAATAGCTTAATGGATAGGTAATTGATAGAACTAGTTTTTACGTCACATATACCCGGGTATCGTGCTGTATAGACGGGTAAAACCGGGTAACAGAATTCCTTTAAATCTATTTTTTCAAATATAAACCATTAAAAGTCATTTTTGAGGGTATTTTCACGGTCGCAATATACCCGGGCGTCGTGTTGTATGGGCGGGTAAAAGTGGTTAACAGAATTTTTTTCAAATCATTTTTTTAAAATAAGAAACTGTAATAAACATTTTTTTAAATTTAAAAACATGAAAATCCAACATGGTGTACATGACGAAAAGAATCAAACATAGTGGATTTTTAATTAAAATTAAATTTTAAAAATTAAATAATTATGATGATAAACAATATATTTTACATGATGGCATTACTACATTAGCACACGGTAACTATAGAATTAGGCTGTGCTCATAGTCGTAGTCATAGGTCGTGCTCATATGACCATCGTCGTCGTACTCGTAGTTAGAGCCGTAGTGGAAATGTGATTTGTTTAAATTCCTGAAATTCTTAAAAGTTAAAAGTCATTTATAAAAAATAAAGGTGAATCATATATTAATTATGCTTTTGTGCTGTTTTTTTCAAAAGTGGCTCGTACTCGTAGTAGTGTCTGCTGTAAATATGTGGTGGTTTTTTTAAATTTCCTGAAATTCTTGACAAAAGTCTTGTTTTTCATGAAAAATAGATATAAATCAATAATTTTATATGATTTCATGCTGTTTTCAAAATAAGCGTGTAGCTCGTAGCTTGTCCCAGAACATACATTTATATACAACTCTCCTGACAACGCCGGATAATGCGGCCAACATTGCCAACATGCCGCCATTTTACACTGTTTTAAATCAAGTAAAAAAACATTTTGGTTTCTACTAAAACATGTTAATACAACATTTTGCTTTACCAAAAAAACCATCAATAAAATTAAAATAGTGATTTTTGTATGGGAGCAAATTGCTGCCTAAAAGGAATTCCTTAGTTCGGCCCTGGACCTTGACCGTTCTTTTGTCAGTTCGGCGTTAAGCGTTAGGGTTGACTCTATTTGTTATTTACAGGACATAAAACTAGTGCAGCCAGAGGGCCCTTACAACCTTGCTGGTTATTCATTAGGAAGCTGTTTTGCATTTCAAATAGCGCTTCAGTTAGAAAATGAATACCAGAACAAGGTAATCAATCAATAGTCACAGTTTTAGTTTTCATTTTCGAGTTATATTATTCTGTCAATTATTGTACATTAAATAAATACTATGAAGATTCTGTGAAACTTACGTGGCAAAAATTGTGAAATCAAATGATGAGTTTAACTTCAAATGATGAAATTTTGTAAAAACTATAATGTTAGGTTGAAAATTTGATTTTCCTGGATGGTCATTGTGTATTTGGACTGGTTCAGAAAATTGTTATGAGGTCCTTTTTCGATTTGTTCATCGGTATTTGTGAAACTGTTGTCAAGCTTGTTCTTACTGCTCAGAAAAGAAACGTGAGTCTTTTTGTGTGCGATCATTTTTTTAAACTACTTTTTTTTTCTTATATTAAAAAGCCTAACGCTGATTAAAGTAGAATGCAATTAATTTCACTTATACTTTACTGTATATTTTAGAATATTTTGGAAAACTTAGACCCTATTGATATTCAAAAAAATTACCAAAAAATTTATGATGAGTATCTTAAAGAAAAAATTGACTTAACAAAAGTAGCTGATTTAAAATTAAAGGCAGCATACGACAAAATAGCAAAGATAGGAGTGATGGTTGCCAAGCATACACCTCAAACAGGGTTTCAAGGAAACGTGACTTTGATTAAAGCCAATAATTCTTCTACGCTATCCGCATTTTCAAACTCCGCTGACAACTTTTTTCAGGAGGTACGGACTGTTTTCTTTTGAAATTATTTGCACTTTAAATTCAACTACTGAATATATTCTAAAATAGAAATAAAACTACAAGGAGTCAAAGGGTCAAGTGTAAGCACAGAGAGAAAGACAATTTTATTAAAAAATAAATTTGACACTGTCCTCCGTTGAGGATAGCCCAAAGGACTCAGTATACGGATCAAAATCTTGTTGTACATAAGTTAGTTTGTGTTATAATTGCAAAAAATAGAAGCTTCTAAAATTAATTAGTAGGTGTACAGGAATATAAATGGTGTACACATATTTGTGCGGATTTCTTCAAGACAGAAACCACAATATCTTCAATGAGCGTTGAAGGCAAACACTGAGCTTTCATAAACTTCTGGAAAAATTTAGAAATGGTTCCACGCGCCCCAATATACAATCCTATCACTTCAATCTCTTTAAGACCCAACTTCTGCTGGAAGTAGGGAATACAGGGATCATAGATTTTTTGTTTTTCTTCATTAACAGCATCAGCTTGATTTAAATCGTTTTTTTCCATCCTAATAGTTGGATCAAGAATCATTCCTTTCTTAGACGCTAAGTTGTACGCAAGAATATCAACCCTTCTTGAACCATTTCCTGTACATTCGGCTTCTTCAAGAGTTTTCCAACCTAATTTTTGCATGGCTTCTGCAATTAAACGGCGAACAGCATGGTGTCGATTATTACGAATTAATTCACTACGCGGGCATTTTCCAAGGATATGGCCTATCGTTTCAATCTCCTTACAGCCATGTCGGCAGTAAAGGGATCCTTGGTCATGTCGCGGAATGGCATTAACAGGCAAAACATTTCCAACCATTTTGATTGTGGTGGTCCATTCAGAAGATGTGAGTCCAATTTTGGAAACAATTTTGTTAACATTTGTGTTGTATTTTATTTACAGATTTGTCAGAATCCAATTTCAGTTTACACTGTCGCTGGGGATCATCAAAGTTTTATGACCTTAGGGAATGTGGAGAAAACTGCGGAAATAGTGCAACATATTTTAGATGCGGCAAAATAACTTCTCATCTTTACAGGAATTAGAAATGGATCTTATAAACCAATAATTTAAAATGTGAAATTCGTATGATAATATCTGCAAACGCTGCACATTATTTTAATAAAATATAATTTGTACACATTTTAATTTTTTGTTTGTTTACAGTTAAAGTAAACAAGTAAATATTTTAGTGCCTCCAATAGGATGCATACATGTTCTTTATTTGAAAGTAATAAAGAGCGACGCAAAATTCCTAGCTACAAAATCATTGAAATTTATCGTTAAAGCCCTTTCAATTGTATTATTGCTTTGTGATCTTTGTTTATTAATTACAGCTTTTTTTACGTGGCGTTGGTATTACAGCCTAAAGTCAGAGTTTTAAGCAAGGACTAACTTTACTGTTTGCACAAACCAAAATAATATTCATTTTATCGGTTTTGAGTCGAGTCGTATTTACTGAACGGGATTTTTCAGTTAAGTCGGATTTTAATAACGGAAATCTCGAGTGTTAACTGGTAAAAGTAGAATTTAAAGATATAAATCTACTAAATTTTTCATTTAGCACTAACAAGGATCCTTAAAATAGTGATTTTGTGATGACGTCATTTACGAATGATCCCTGTATGCACGACTGACCCATTGCTGTTTACGGGACTCTAGGTGTCGCGTGCTCTATTCCAACCTTGGCTTCAAGGCTTCGAATTTTAAAGACGTATTTTACGATTGACCATGAATTTCTCCCCCCCCCCCCCTTGAACCTAAAAGAGATGATTTATTAAGTAGAGGAGCATAAGTTTGCGGTTGGTAAAGCATTTGGCATAAGACAAATTTATATTTTTGAGATTCTGACTTGTTTAAATTCTTAACACCTCTTTCCCTTTAGGAGATAATTTGTGCAAGTATTTAAAGTTTTTTAAAGGTTTTAGCAAAGAAATTAAGATTTTTGGGACGTCATTTGTGAGTGACCCTAGGTACACCCCTCCTCTCTAAGGGGATACTTTGTGGGTAGGGAGTGCAAGTATTTAAAGTTTTTTAATAGTTTTAGCAAGAAAATTAAGATTTTTGGGACGTCATTTGTGAGTGACCCGAAGTACACCCTTCCCCTGAGGGAATACTTAGTGGGTGGGAGGTGCAAGTTTTTAAAGATTTTAAATGGTTTTAGCAAGAAAATTAGGATTTTTGGGACGTCATTTGTGGGTGACCCCAAGTACACCCCCTCGCCTTAGGGGATACTTTGTGGAAAGGGGGTGCAAGTATTTAAAGTTCTTTAATGGTTTTAGCAAAAAAAAATAAGATTTTAGGGACGTCATTTGTGGGTGACCCAAAGTACACCTCCTTCTCTTAGGGGATACTTTGTGGGTGCAGGTAACTTCTGCTGGAAACTTCTGCGGGTAGCCAGTTCCGATGACTGGTGCATGTTGCTGATGCATTGACTGGCGCCTGTAACGAAACCATTTAGATGGTGCATTTGGCTTGTGCAAAGGGGCAAATTGGAATTCAGTAATCGGATATATTTGACATGAGATCGTACCAGTATGCATACAAGGGTCGTTCATAAATGACGTTATTCAAAAATTACCATTTTAGAGATCCCCTTTGTCATTTGTTTAAGAATAAAGTAATCAGATATATTTGACATAGGATGTTACTAGTATGCATACGGGGATCGTCCATAAATGACGTTATTTAAAAATCACTACATTAGAAATCCCCTTTGTCATTAGTTCAAGAATTAAGTAATTGGATTTGTTTAACATGGGATCTTACTGGTATGCATACTTTAACATAGGATCATACTAATTTGTATACGGGGTCGTCCATAAATGACGTTATATAAAATAACTAATTTAAAGATCCTCTTGGTCATTATCTTAAAAATTAGGTAATCAGATATATTTAACATGGGATTATACTAATATGCATACTGGGATTGTACGTAAAAGACGTTATCTAAAAATTACCACTTTAGAAATTTGCTTTTTCATTAGTTCAAGAATTAAGTAATCGGATAAATTTGACATGGGATCTTACAAGTATGCATAAAAGGATCGTTCATAAATGACGTTATTCAAAAATTACCATTTTAGAGACCCCCTTTGTCATTTGTTTAAGAATGAAGTAATCAGATATATTTGACATGAGATCCTACTAGTATGCATACGGGGATCGTCAATAAATGACGTTATTTAAAAATCACTACATTAGAAATTCCCTTTGTCATTAGTTCAAGAATTAAGTCATTAGATTTATTTAGCATGCGATCTTACTAGTATGCATACGGGGATCGTCCATAAATGACGGTATTTAAAAATTACTACTTGAGAAATCCCCTTTGTCATCAGTTTAAGAATTAAGTAATCGGATATATTTGACATAGAGTTTTACTAGTATACATACAGGGATCGCTCGTAAATAACGTTATTTAGAAAACACTACTTTAGAGATCCTCTTTCTCATTTATTCAATAATAATGCAATCAGATTTATTTAACATAGGAGCATACTAATGTGCATATAAGTATTGTTCATATATGACGTTATTTAAAAATTACCACTTCAGAAATCCCATTTGTCATTAGTTCAAGAATTAAGGAATCGGATATATTCGACATGGGATCTTACAAGTTTAACTACATGCTACGTTCTTTAATATATAGCTTATTGATGGGAAGCCTCCATAAATGAAATCATTTGTGGGTGGTGCAATTTATAAAAACTTTTCAGCTATATATAACTACATGCTACGCTCATTCGTATATGTCTTAATTATTGTAGGGGAGCTTTTATAAATCTTATATTATCTTTCAGCGTAACATAAATGGCCTTTCAACTTTGTTGAAGCTCAGCATCTACTTCGGGCCCGCCCCCGGTGGACAAATCCGGCGCTAAGCGCCGGATTTTTTTTAAATGCTTTTAGATGGCTAAAAAAGTTGGTCCAGTCAACTGTTAATTATGAAAAACTAGTTTGTTTGATCTCTCTCAAAAACCATAGGGCACTTTTCCCTCGCTTTTGTGACCATTTAAAATTGGTTTGACAAGCATCACTTTAAAACTGTGACCTGAAGAGCATAAAGAGCAGACGAACGGACAGACAGACACACACACAGACAGACATGACCATTACAATAGATGCAGCTAAAGCTCAGCATCTAAAAATGAGACCCACTTAGTTCTCTGTTATGGCAAGACCTCTATACGAAATTTAAAATATTCTGTTAGTTATTTACATATTTCACATATGGATTGTGTGCATGGTAATTTTTTAATTGTTGTAAATTGTGAACATACTTGTCGTAAGGTTTGCTGCCGAACATGCTAGCAAAGCTGTTGATAGACATAGTTCCATGTAAAGTCTATAGATATCTCCAGCATGTACTCATGATGAAAGAAGCCTCAAAAGTTTCACCCCAGAAGTACATTGGGATCCAGGTTGGAATTATAACGGAAAATATTACTACCCAGCCCCAGTAGAATCTACAATTAAAAAAAGGTAAGCAAATGTAAAATGTAGTAAATATTGCATATAGCTATATAGCTTGGTTATTAAACAATGAAAATAGAATGCATTAAATTTCGTAAATATTTTACTTTTTCTGTAAAAGAATAATCCAGTCGTTGTTAATGTCTGATATATCAGAAGGTTTTATATCCCGCTCTAATCTTTTGTGGTCAAAGGTTATGTGCCATCCCATGTGAGAAAACCAAAATCCACGATTTGAATTATAAGGGTCCTTTTCAGTGTCTGCATACTTGTGATGAATCAGATGATTCGCTACCCAAAACCACACAGCTTCCTGCAATTTAGAAATGTCGTTAGGTCAGAACTGTTGTTGAGCGTAAATTTTAAAAAATTGTATAAATGCAATGCACACATGATATAGGAAACAAGAATGCAATAGTGAAACAACAATAAATTGATACATATTCAAACTAACTTTGACGTTGTGGGTTGAAACATGATTCCGAATTGTTAGTAAATTATAAAAAAATATCCCAATCCTTTGTTTGAGTGCATTCGTGTGCAGATATAAAAATGGGGTGAAGTGGACTGTCGGCTTAAGCGGACCATGACCCAAGGTCTACTTGAATTTTTGAAAAAATTGCATTTCATCCATAAAACTTAAATTGCAGTTTTCTGAACTTTTTAATAGCTCATAGTAAGTAATATATCGTTTGTATTTAAATTTCCGTGAGACCACGCGAATAAGCATACGTTTTACTACTTATTAGTTATTACTTTTTGAAATTTCATTAAAATATAACCACCTAATTTTAAAATGAAAATGACATGTTGTCCTCTTAGCGCAATGTTAAATTAGTTTGTTTCAAAAATTCTTGGCGGGAAACTGCCACAGCAAATTCAAAAATATTTTACCGTCGATACTACTTAACAGTTATATATTTAAATAAAATTATATCACATTAGTATGACAAAGTGAATGAGTGAATTAGAAGCGCAAGCGCATATGTGGATTTAAAAAACAGTGTGCCCAGCAGCGTCAGTCCCCACTGAACCCCTTGTTAAATAATAAAAGTATGCATACGGGGATTCTCCATCCATTACGTTATTTAAACATTACCATTTTAGTTGATTTTAGAGATCCCTTTTGTCATTAGTTTGAGAATTAGGTAATCGGATATGTTTAACATGAGATCCTACTAGTTTGCATACAGATATCATTCATGAATGACGTTTAATAATTTAAACATTAATATTTTGAAGATCCCATGACGTAAGCATAGATGCACGTGCAACGTTGGTGTGCAACTGAAAAACGTTTGTGAGTAAGAAGAAATTTTCCCACGATACCATCTGTCGCTTCAAAGCAAGCGCAGGCAGATGTTCAGAATATCTGTCGACCGGGTGCGCAAAGAATAGGACCATCTGGTTATGCGCCCTCTAGTTGGCTCAGGTACATACTAATGAAATGTATGAGTCATCAAATGTAGCTGCTTGCACAACCAAATATGACGGCAGTCTTTACATATAGCTATCATGTTTTAGTTATGTAGGCTCCTGCCGTACACCAGGCTTATATGCTATAGCACTATATGGATACATGTTACTGTGCGTAGTGTGTCTGCCACGCCAAACGAAGGTTGTCGTTCTCTCGACGTTTTGTTAGTGTGTCCGTGGCACAATAATCAACTTTTAACCGAATAATTACTAAACTAGGCTCCTAAAGCTGCGTGAAAACGGGAAGGTTATATTTTTTGCCTCAGCCAGCCATCAGTTTTTTCTTTTTCTACCCTACTTGCCCCTTAAACGTAACCTTATATTAAAGATACTAAACCACGTTCGGTGGGCAATACTAAACATGTATAAATTGCATAAAAACATGGCCTACAATTATAATATTAAAAATTATTATAATATTATAAATATAAATTTATTGTAGGCATGTAGGGAAATGATCACAGGTGGGTAAATTAGCAAAAATGATAATTTACGTGACACTGTTAGAGCGCAATTTTTATGACGCAGCTGCGCTCAATTGGCGTAAATGCATACAAAGTTTCTTAGCCTTAAAGTATGTATTCAATACAAAAATCACTATTAATGAAAATTACCTCAATAAAAAAAGGTGTTTGTAGATAATTTAAGGTGTTTATGTCAGTGAACGAAACTATATGTATGTTGCTAAAAAATTAGGAATGCCAAAAATACAAGACCGATTTCAGTCGTTATTAATTAGTTTTGAAAACAAACTTGTTAAATCAAAAAGGTTTCGAAACTGGCTTGCAGCCTATCAGAGATGTAATATACGTTCAAATAGGCTAAGCAATAAGAATATGATAATAAAGTGTAGAACTAGAAGATATAGAGAATCTACCATACTAATGTTTATAAAATTAGCAACTAAGTAATTAACGATAGTTTGTATTTGTGTGGTTCTCGAATGCTATGTTTTTTAGTGTATTTTTTACTGTCTTAATTATGTATGGGCCATAACATCCCATTTAATTCGTACGTCTTTTTCTTCTCAGCGCTTGATATATGTCGCCAGGGCTCCTTCATTTTTTTGTTATAGAAATTACTGTTCACTTTGTTATCCTTAAATTGAATTTCTATACTAATTACATAAGGTTGTACCCAAAATTTTTGATTTGAACCTCTGTCAAAATTAGTTATACTGTTTTTGGTCCTGTTAACATAATTTGTGACTTGTCTTTGTATGTATAAATAGATTAGGATGAAGATGAATAAAACCCCTTAATAATTATAATAATAATAGTATGTATTGCATAATATTCTGTTTTATTGTACTTTAGTTAATTGCTTTATTTGACATACTCAAAGCGAACAATTTAGTAACTTCCAAACAAAAAACAGGTTTATAGTAGGCAGTTACATTGTTAAGAGGTATTTATCAGTTTTATTGAATTTCTGTTGCCTATTTAAGTAAGGTCGAGTACTAAACTGCCTTCATACATCTTTAAAACCAATACATCGTCAAACATTAGAGAAGTTTAACTTATATTTTATTTTATTTGAAGTTTAATGCAAACCATTTGTTAAGATAATTATAAATTTGCATTGAAAGGCAAAAATTGTTTTCTACATTGTATAAGTATTTATAATTTAGCTTTGACATGTTTTATTTGTGATTAAAAAATAGTACCTAATTCGATTTATCATTTAATTCTTTGACTGATGTTTATATTTCTGAATTATATGCAACTACGAACAAGTTAGTATCTTTTTTCTTTGTGTTAGACTTAGTGATAAAGCGTTTTGATTTTTCAATTTTCTAATTAAAAACTTAGTTTTGCAGTTAAGTAGTAATTTAAATCAATGTTTTGTTTATAAATTCACAGTGGAGAATGCTTAGGCAATTTTCTAAGCAAAATATGTTTTCGGAACAATCTGTCTTAACAGACAATGGAAAATTGCAGGTAAATAATTATTGAGGAGAGATCTTGTAAATGATATTTGTAACATTCAGCGTTTATTGTTTGTGTTGTGTGTAACAACTACTGTACTTATGCAGTTTTTTTTAGTCGTAGGCAAAATTACTTAGAGAATTTTTGCGTAAGGAAAAGTTGACTTAGGCCTTCACAAGCGACTACTGTCGTGCCTCGCAAACAGCTGAAATTATTTTATCACAGAACAAATTCTCGCAGCATCTTTTGCTTAAAAAAAGTACCTTCTTACGCGAAAGGGTAATTTTTTTAACATTATTCAATGGTTTAAAATAAATTTGAAATATCTTAGGCAAACAAAGGTCTCCTTTTTTTATTTAAAACCTTGAAAAATTTGAAGGATCAGACTATGGAGATATATTTTCAGCAGTACAAAAATCAAGCAAAACTCTTTTAGAGTGGTTTCCAGAAGATAGAGAGTCTCTTGCAGATATTAAAAAACGAATAGAAAATTATCTAAAAGTAAAAATTATTTATTTTTTGAATTTAACATTACTGCTGCTTCACCTTAAGGTTAATAAAAAAGTTAAAACCGTTGTTGCCGCTAATTTGCTTGTATAAGATTATTTAACGCTAGTAAAATATGACAGAACAATCGTTAAGTCAAGCAATTCGTTCAAAAAATTTACCTTATAAAATAGCCGCGTTTCTTAAATCGTAATTATTATTTAAAAATTAGGTTCTTCAAGTAAATTTGTTGGTCTTTACGGTAGAAATTTAATGCCGATGTTTAATCTTTGATTGTTATTTCATCAAAATATATGTGACGCTGTTGATAGAAGTAGTGATCAAGACGCTATACTGAATGTGAGCCACAGCCTATTTATGGTTCACTTGTTCAAGGGCATGAAGGAAATAGGCAGTATTCAAATGAGATAAAACAGTGGCTGGCAGTAAGTACCAATAAAGGTAAATAGGCAGTGTAGGCAAATATTGAATTCAAATTTATAAAAATCATCTTTTTTTAAGTGTATTGGCAGTTGTGACACTTTGGTTTTTCTATCGCCTGATTTGCATTATCTATTGCTTAGTTTTACATAAATGTCAAAGTTGAGTAAGTTTTTAGGTTGTTACAGTATTTTTATTTTAATTACTTAACCCTCCAGAGCAACATGGCATCTCAAGCTTGTAGTAGTGGGACACACAAAAATTTTTGTACAAATAAATGGAAGTTTGTGAAATCGTTCGAATCATTAAAGGAAGCGCAAGAAGGTATCGCCGATAATTGGAATAAGAGATATTCCAATCGACCTCTTATTAGACTGTTGAAACTCAGTGACGTCATTCTCATTGATGCAACATACAAGGTATCGTATGAGGGGTACTCATGCATTTAAGCTGGTGTTACTGACATGGTTTCTTATTTTCATATAGTCTTATTATGTCTTTCGACTGGTGAAGCTAAAAGTGATAACGAAATGGCTTTTTTAAAGTGATATGTGTGTGAACACATCTTTGGTCATGGTCTCGCAGTAAAACGCAACTGAATGGAGTTTTGCCAAAGTAATTAAAATCAACATCCAACGATTTAACAGAGGAAGACCTACAAAAGCTAGTTGTCAGCCAATAGTTTGACGATAGAATTAAATTTCAATTTATTTAATTTTGATCGACGACTTGATCCAATTTTACAGAATTGCAATTTTTAAATGGTGCTTTTGATGTAAAACACGCTATCTTGGTTTCAAATTTTCCTTTTTGTGTTAAAAAAACTATTTTCAAAACAAAATAAAAACTGCCTATTCCATACAAAAAGTGACTACTGCCAATTGCCTCAAAACCAGGACTGCCTATTTTCTACGACGTAATTCACTGCTTATTTCCCCCCCCCCTTTACTGCCAATTACCATGCAGCCCTTGTTTAAGTATTTGTCACAAAAGCCCAAGAATTATGTCTTAAAAAATTGGAACCCAAATTGTATGAAGGCATGTTCCAATACGTGTTATTTCAAACTTGCAACTCAAAAAAATCTATCTATAAATGAGTCTAGGCAAATGGAAATTTTAGTTGCACATGGCAATTAGCATTTAGAAATTTTAAACAACAAAAGCACTTTTTAAATTCTGACACTCAACAATGACCGATAAAGGTCCTACAAATGATGCGTTCATCAATTATGTGTTTTAATATATGCCTAAATAAATCTAAAGTAAATTGTTTCAAAATCTAATTAACGGCCTAACAGATGATGATATGAACTGTTTAAAATTCTAATACTACTTATATTTAGGCAGAACGATTGTAATTATGCACAAGCTTAATGAAAAAACTTGAATAAAGATTTTTGGAAAGTTAATAGTATTATATGCTGAATAAAATCAGTTTTTTTGATAATAATATTGTAATTATATTATTTTGACACTACTTTGCAACATAACAAAAGCAATTACAATCCATCGGGTTTACTTCTATTGTATTTGCTAAGAAATTTTATTTATACCTTATAGTACTTAATAAATATGATCGCTTTTTAATTTGCTACTGTGCCCACACAACTACCTAAATGCGTTGTTTGTAGTAATTTTGCAAATCCTGACTTTTTGTATTAGTGTTAGCAATTATTGACAAACAATGTATGCCTATCTATTGCAATTTGTTATTTCCTCCCGTGTACTTTCACAATGCATAGCACAAAAAATCGTTCTATTTCAAGAAGATTTATCACAGTTGTAATTCTGTATTTTTTTGGATTGTTTGTAAGCCAATACTTCTTTATTTATAAGTTTACGATTAAGACAATCAACCGATTACAAGACGGAATGTTGATATATGCATATGCTGGGATCTTTCCCGCATTGTTTAAACTTAAAAAGCCCCATGCAGTTTTTTTCTACATTGGTTATTAGTGTTGCATTGTTTGTAGCAAAAAGTTAGCTTCATTAATTTACATAATGCTTTTATTTTGAAATATAGTTTTGTCATTTCAGCGACTTAATTAGAAAACTCCGGGCGGTATAAATATATTTTATTCTGAAGGCAGGTTTTTATTGTTAGTGTTTGCAGATTCTAACTACAGATTTTTACAAACAAGGAAATAAGCTCAAAGCGTGCGCCTAATTAAATATTGCTTATCCAGAATTTTCTCAAGTCATATTAGTAATCAGATTGGCATTATTTTGAGTGCGGAATTTATTATAAAATGTAATGCAGTTTTTCAGCAACACAGCCTCAGTGCTTCCTGTTGTTGTTTTCGCATTGTCGTTATTTGTTGAGTTGTAGGTTTGATTTGCACACCTCAGGGAATACATGTGTGAAGTCTATTCAGAATACAAATTTCAACGTCAGAATTAAAGATGACAGTGGTACTTCATAAGATAAGATTATCATTGTTTAAGTTAAGATTGTGAAATTTAATTAAAACTGTTTAATGTAATATATTGGGTACCAGTACCTAATTACTATTGAAGGTGCGCAATGCAGAAAATAAATTTAAAAAAATGATTTTCGTTATGACGACGTGGTTTATGTTATTTTTGCATGTTTGCAACAATGATGAATTTATAGATGTGCCATATGAAATACAACAATTTTTTTAGTAAGAATAATATGGTATTTATACGTTTTAAAACGCTGGAAATTACATCCGTCGACGTGACGTAATTAAAATCGCGAATAATAATTATCCTTACCTGCAATTTCTGGGTAAATTTTTCACAGTTGCCTCCCAAAGTTTTAAAAATCAAATTTTTAGTTTTTTGCAACCTTAAAGATCCTACAATACTTATTCTAATTTCATTGATAATGCTTTGCAATCTCTAAAACATAGTCTAAAAAGTAATTTCCTTATTTAAAAAATTTCTTTTATTTAAATTTTTTCTATAACAATATTTTTAAACTGGGTTTTTAAAGCCTTTTTGTTAGTCACATTTCGTTACTGCAGACGCAGAGTGGCCGTTCTCCAAACGCAGTTAAATGTAAAGTGGCCGTTCTTCATCCGTTACTAAACGCAAAGTGGCCGGTCTCTAATCCTGTTCAAACTGGTTTAAATTGGAAACCAGCCACTTTGCGTTAAGCAAAGGATAGAGAACGGCCACTTTACTTTTACCTGCGTTTGGAGAACGGCCAATTTGCATCTACAGTTACGATTTTTAATTTAATTAAACTTTTGGAAATTTTTTAAATTCTATAATTTACTGCTAAATAATGTTTTACAGATTACAAACTTTAAATAATTACATATATCACGGTAAATCTCAGTATTTCATTCAAGTTCTTTTATTGAAAACATGTTAACCATAATACAGAATAATATAAATATTACTTGCAAATGTTACCCTACTGGAATTGAAACTTTCATATAGCTACTGTTTTTGTGGTTATCACTGTGTTATGTCAATAAAACTAATGCAATTGCGTTTGATTTAAATAGTACATACTAAACAGCAGAATTACCATTATTTATGATGTTGTTTTATTCATTCAGTAAAGATAACGCACACGCGCTGAATTCGTTCTCAATGTACTGTCCAAGTTTTAAAAGCTTTTTGTGAGCTGTAAGAGGATCTATCTATAGAAATTACTATGCTTTGTTTGCCACCATCGCCAAACATCATTATTGTTGCACCTGCATTATAATAAAGTTAGCTCGTGTTTATTTAACAATTATTATAATTTAGGATGTCAATAATTAGGTATTAAAAACAAATGTACTAACAAAGTTAAACGAATTTTAGTATGTTGTAGTATAAATTGACTGATGCAGAAACAAAGATAGAGCAACTACTTAAACAATTTAAACAAGTAAAAAATTTAAATAAATAATCTGTGAGGAAATAAGGTTCTACAAAGTAATATAGTCAATGACTTACATCGTTTTGAAAACGCTCGACCACACCCCACAAATAAATCCGTCACATTACATTCCTCAATAGTAGTCACTTCTCTTGGAACAGGAAAATTGGAAACATTAAATCCGTTAAATGATAAATTTTTGATGATCGCTGCAAACACTGGTATTGGGAGTAAGCTCAGTACGTCAATACAGTCAGTTAATGCAATAGGCATCAACGAATGCTTTTCGTTTTTTAGTTGCAGTTCAATTTCTTTAAGGCGTTACTTCCGGGGAAGCGTTACAATTGGGAGAACAGTTAGAGCCATATATCTATTTAAATAACACTAAAGTTTGCAAATAGGAAATTATACAATAAATTAATGATGACGTAGTAAGTTTAAATGTAAAAAAATTATAAATTACTACGTTTTTAGGCTAAGCACTATGAAATGCACATTATACAATAAAATATGCTCTTACAAATGGTTGATGAGCCCATCAGGGTGATGTTGTTTTGCACGATTAAATAAGAAACTAATGTTCTCAAGGACGCTCTGGTTTTCAGCTTGCATAGCTTGTCGGACACCTTCACAAATACAAGACAGAATCACTGCTAAATAACTAACACTGTATTTATCTTTGACGGCACTCACGGTATCAATATCCAAAGCATTTGTAAAACTCATGTAGTACTGAAAAACTTCAGGTTGACTAAGTAAATTGTTCACAGTGCTTGATGTGGTTGGCAATATCCAAGTATTCTTAGCATCATATGACTCTTTTGAAAAGGTCCATATTTCAGGTATTAAAAATTGCAGGCGGTACAGCTTTTGCCAAATTAAATATTCCACAGGACATGGCTTAGGCAATTTTAAAGGTGTAAGTCGCAATGGTAAATCACGTTGTAAAACGTTTAAAAGGCTGTAGCCGCCTGCTAATGCGTTATGAATTTTTAAAATAACAACCATTTTTTAAGAATCACACTTAAAATCGTTTTCTTTATAGTTATACAATTATCTTATTTCCCATGGACTTTGATTTCGTGCAAATGGCTCTGAAAGTATGCTGCCCATCAACGATGGAAGATCTTGCCTTGTGTAGAATTTCGAAAATGTTTTTATGTGCTGTTCTAATTTAAAGTTTGTATCTAATTGCCAAAAGTTGTAGCCCATAAAACTTGTCCAGTACTGCTGAAATCTGCGAAACACTAAATTTGAACCATTTTTTTATCGATTATTCGTGTTTAAAATATTTCTTGGAATCTTTAAATAGGTGATATACCATCAAGAATCAAAACATATGTTAAAGTGCAAGTTGGCGCAAAGTAAATTTGATCAAGTGCAAACACACCACAAAGGCCGTGAACGAAACTGTCTAAATTTGGACTCTATTGTATTGTTATGGAGTAGGCTAATAATTAATAAGCAGACAATCTGACCACCGCAGTATGATCAAAAATAATGGAGTAGTTTTCTTTCTATTGTTTTAGGTACGGCGACCGGTTGCAAAAATTTATTTCGATTTTCATCAGGCTGTAAGATACAAATAGTCAATTTTTGGTTTATGGTGAAAATATATCAATAGTAATCAAGTCAGAAGTAAATATTAATGTCAAGTAAAAGAACAGATCATAAGTTATTAAAATGAAGTAAACAAAATTCAAATGATGCGATTCATGGATAATAAATACGTACATAATAACATGGTACTAGTTTTTAAAAATAAAATACATTACACAAATACCAGTAATTCGTAACGTAAACTTAAAGCCATAATATTGTTAATAATAATAATCTCTAAGCAACAGGTAGAAATTAATACGATAATGGTATTATATACATATTTAGGGTGCGGTTCGGTATGGCTAACATTATTCGAAAACAAGTAACATGGTTTAATGTGTATACTGAAAAAATATAAATTAGGACATTACAAAGATGATTAAAATATAGCCTATTTTAACAAGTAATTAAATAGTTACCCGAAAGATCTATGGTATAACAGTAGAGACGGGATAATGTATGTGGTAAATAGTTCTTATCCAGTAAAATTTGAAACAATTTTTATTTTTTAATTTATAGTATTTATAACATTTACTGTATATTCGTCCGAGCTGCTATTGGAATTGAAGGTTCGCGCTTATGGACTCAATGACACTGTTTTTTTCAGACTTACTAGTTAGTCATAGTAAGTCTAAGTTAGTTCTTAAGTATATAATTCTAAAGTTCGTAGAATAAAAACGCAGAAAAACAATCAAAAAGTAAAGGTAGTAGTAGCAAGTATTATTCTTTATTCGTTGGATAACTAGTATTAAAAGTATTAAAATACCAATGGTAGGATTTCAAGTTAATTTCAATAAAGATATATGATACATATGATATTTATAAGGAAATGCAATCACAAAACTAATTCGAAAACATCGAAGAAATAGGAGTTAAAGTGGTAAGTAAGTATAACAATATTTGATGGAGTAAAAACTGATTCACAATCAAGTAAAACAATGTAAACAGCAAAATAGTTATGAAGTATGGATATGTTTATAATTACATAAGGAAATAAATATAATAATGTTGCATGAACAAAAGTTATTTCAGTAGTTCAGCTATGTTTTTTCCTCTCTTAAACACAACTTGTAAGTCTAAGTTTTCCATGGCTATATTTAAATCAATATTATTTGTCGTACATAGTTCTTTAAGGATTGACTCACTAATAAGTTTATTAAATGGGTTTGGTGATTGTATAAAAGGAAAAACAATATAAGCACGGTGTGTGTACTTGTCACTTGCATGTTGTTTATCAAGTTGATGTTTATCGTACAAGTCAGAATCAAATTTATGAATATGATTAATCACCAAATCCTTTTTTAGAATTAATAGTTCGTCTCTGGAGAGCGACAAAAGTTTATTAAAAGTACTATCTAGCAACTCAACAGGGTAGCCACGTGAAAGGAATTTATTGAACAGTGTACGTAAATTATTATGTATATCGTTTCTAGAAGTACATAGTTTAGGAATTTGTAAGCCTTAGGAATATGGTAGTGATCTTATGTTGAGGTCTCTTGTTGTTTATGTTGAGGTTGCGACTCATTAATTTTATTACATTGTTCTATGGTATCAGCTTTATCAAAAATATTTAGGTCATTCTTAATCTTGTTACATAGACTTGTAGAATAGAAGCAGATTGGTGGTTGAGGATGAGATGATAAAATGATAAAAAAGTTTGCTACGAACTGAATTACGTTGTAATACAGATAAAAACCTTTTTTTGATAATATCTAAGTTTCACTGCTAGTTAATACGCATTCACAATTACGTTTTTTGAACTTTTGAAGCTTAGTCAATAGCTGAGTAGTAATTATATCTACAGTTTGTGTACAACACATGATGTAAGTTATTGTGTTTTGTATTTGTTATCAGAGTTATTTCATTAGAGTTTTTGCAAGGGTTATTTTTCAAGTTAGTCTTTTAAGATCGATAGATTCGTGACACGCGTTTTGTTTTACGCTTCTTGTCTTGCAGAAGTTCTGATCTAAGCAACGTGTACCGACAACTAGCTATTTTGTACTGCATTTTTAATCATATGATTGCATTGTAGTTTTAAATACTGTTTATACGCAATAATAATCTATAAAAATCATGAAGAGGATGTGTATAATTCGACTAAATTTCGTAGTAATCTGGCTAGCGAAAAAACATATATAATAACAGCAGGAAATTGAAACAAGCAGTCATGCGTAATAGCAACGGTTTAACTGGTTTTGAAATAAAATTATATTCATTTTATTGCTTAGTGCTAAGAGAATTTGCCAACAATAAATGCATAAACAAAATGATATGTAGGAAATTTTTAACTGAGAATAAATACGTAATTTTCTGTAATGACAGGTACAAAAATATAGTGCACCTCAAGCGCATTTACATTATTACATTAAGAGCTTGCGTAAAACAGTAATTATTATAATATATATATATATTTTGACATGATGATCTCGTCATTGTTCTTTCATTTTTTGATAACATCTGCCAATCTGCGGTCTTTACCTAATGTCATCGCGTATGTAAGCCAAATTTTCTACTAATGCTCGTCCAATTGGAAAAATATATTTTTATAAATGTGAACTCTAATGCTCATACCTGTGCAAATTGCTAAAATTACAGTTTTTATAATTGTCTACCAGAATAAATCCATATCCTTTGAATTATTGTGCTTAAGTAAACCAAATAGGTTCATCAGCCAGATTATTGAGATAATTATTGAATTTTTCTCGACTATGCACATTCTTGTAGCAAATCTTATGGGGCATCATTTACATAAACAACATATAAAAATGCAATATTGTCATTTGTTAAAAAATATACAATTTATTTCTGCTCATGCCTAACTTCTCAGTACTTTAATCAGTCGACATTTCCGCATACACGTAAAAATTTAGGGGGGTGACTTTTCATTGTTATTAAACAAGACAAAAGTCTGACATTAGGTTGACGCCCCTTTTCTTACGCTACCAGTACTACAGTGACCTGATAATTACAATCCTCATATTATTTATATGTCAGAGATGTAAGAGTATGCGTACCATATTTCGTAATTTTTCATACTTGGAACTAGGAGATATCGCATTTTAAATTTTAAAAACCTGGCGCTATTTTAACGTTATTATTTTAATAAATATATGAATCATGTTTTGTGAATAAAAATAAAATGTATAGTAGCTTTACTTGTATTTCCTTTCAGTATAGCCTGTACACCATACACACGTACCTATATACAAAAATCATTCATTTTGATATTTTAGATGCAGAGCTTTAGCAGCATCTATTAAAATGATAATGCCCGCTCGTCTGTGTGTCTGCGTATGGTGAATTCTAGTAAATATACCTGTAGCAATTAAATCTGCTAGTACCTCTTTTCTACTGGCTTTTGTGATTATTAAGTGCGAGTCATGATGTGACAATTATACATATTCGTCGGTGTCCTGCAATGGAAATCAGTACAACTGTATTGTATGCAACTGACACATTAATAAAGTACACTTAAACTCAAACTGAAACTCAATATTATAAATACGAAACCTTATCAGATGGTGTGGTACTTTTTCGTCTTTCTCACTACTAGTGATCGAAATGGTCTAATCTGGTCGTAGTTTTATAGTCTGGTCTTGTCCGAAATCGCTGGACCAGGCCATATGGTCTGGTCTGACGGCCAGACGAGACGAGACCAGACCAGACCACTTTGGACCTGAAAATCTCAAAAAAAAATTGTTCTGAGAAATGTCGCCTAAAATTTGGCTTTAGAGTTTTCAAAAAATAAATATTGCTCATTTAGAAGATTTCATTTTAAATATATAAGAATATTTAATATAAATATACATATCCATAGGTAATTCAACAAAACAGTTCAGAAAACAAAACTATCCCGCTGAATCTACTTAAAAATTCTGCATACGGTCGGACCAGTAAAATCTGGTCTGGTCTGGTCTGGTCCAAAAAAGTATCGTCTGGTCTGAAATCCTCGGACCAGACCAGACTAGATTTTACTAATTCAGACCAGACCATTTCGAGCACTACTCACCACACTCTTGGCATAATGGAGAATTGACAACGCCAATACCGTGGAGATGTTTTTAAAATGGGCAGTGTCCTGACTAAAAGTACGTCCGTAACTTCATTGCCCGCCTCGATAGTGACAAAAGTGAGATTGAGCTGGTTAGATAATTTGGTCTAACAGAAAGTAGTTTAGCAATTTTGCAGTTCTTTTTTCTGTCCTTTTGCGCAGATGTGGATTCAATTACTTGTGTAGCTACTATAAAGGGCTATACGACGTTGAAAGCACGAGTTCTCGTCCGATCCCTGAAGTTAAGCAACGTCGGGTCCAGCTAGTACTTGGATTGGTGACTTCTTGGGAACTCCGGGTGCACTTAGCGTATCAAGCATTTTGTCTTAATGTTTTTATGCTGTTATGTTTGATTCTGTATTCTATATCACCCGTTGTTTAATGGAAATGCAGCAAATATGTAATTTGTATGCAAGGAATCGTGTTTTTAGGAAAAGTGTAAATATTGAAAATAGTTTGTGTTTTTTTTAAACTTCTAACAGAAATGCTAAATTTTTGCTAATAAATTAGCAATAGTCATTTGCAATTATCAGTTTTGCAAGCGAAATTTCGGCGAATATTACACCGTGGTAAGAAAGAATTAAAATTCAATTTATTGTTTCTGTGATTTCATTTATACAGATGTTTGTTTCGATGTAGTTTGTAGTGATTTACTGATTGCACAACCGAGTTAATCCCTCTGGACATCTGTCTCAGAGAGGTGGGCATAGGATCTATGCATAGGCTGAAAACCAGGGGATTGTGGATGGTCAATCCTATGTTTGGGGGTTCTTGTAGTCACACTGTGATCTGCGAAAGATGGGGCTCATGTGACCCAATTCTCAGGATGCCAGTGGACTGGACATATAAGAACCTGGAGTATCGCAGGTTCACTGTTGAACTTGGGTCACGGGCTGATTAGGTGAGGGATTTATCCCTTGGTGGAGGGGGTGTTGTTTGTTACACAGACGGCTCACGGGAAGGTGACAATGCTGGTTGTGGGGTTTTTATTGAGGACAGAAGTCAGGGGGTTATCACTACCCTTCTGGCTATGTCCGTGTATTTGGGAGCTGATGCCTCTGTTTTCCAGTGTGACATCTTTGGTATTTCTTTAGCAGCTCATTGGCTGTTGGAGAATGAACACCAAAGTCTCCCGGTCAGGGTGTTTAGTGATAGTCAGAGCTCTTTGCGTGCCCTATCTAGGCCTTACACTGCCTCCAGTATTGTGGGGGACTGCCACTCGTACCTTAATAGACTCGCTGATAGGGGTTGCGAGGTTGAATTGGTTTGGGCCCCTGCTCACTCGGGGTTCAGGGGTAATGAAGAGGCGGATAGGCTGGTGAAGGCTTCGCATAATGGTAGTTAAGTTAAGCAGTTTGGCCCAAGGCCAATACTACCAGTCCCAATCTCCGCTGTCCATTGCGCTATTGCGGGATGGGCAAGGCGTGAGCATGAGAGACACTGGACTGGCTTGAGCAATTGTAGGATGGCCAAGCCCTGGATATCGGCACCGTTGTATGGTAATGCGTCACTGGTACGATATACTAGGGATCAATTAAGGTGGTTGATTGGGCTTGTTACTGGGCATGGGGCCTAGGGCAGTCATGGCTGGAGGATAGGAGTATTGGACTCTCCGCTGTGCTTGCACTGTGGGGAGGAGGATGATACACCGATTCACTTCATGACAACATGCCCAGCCTTTGTATTAGTGAGAAACCTCTATCTTGGTGGTTGCGTTATCTCGTTGGAAATGTTGGGTCAGGCATCTGTGGGTCAGCTCGTGGCGTTTGCACGTGCCACGGGCAGGCTCACACGCTGACTCGGATAAAGGATTTTTTTTAGGGGGAGTCTGCAATAGGCCATTATAAATAAGGTCTCGGCGGCGTCAGTCTCGTAAGAGGCTAAACCCCTGGTAAATAATAATAATAATTTCCAGATATCCTTTGAGTTTTTAAAATCTTAGGTTGTTAGATATACATGGTTTGGTTTTCAAGTATCTCTGCTTTGTCGATATCTTTATTCTTTTATATATCCCGGGTTTTCATATATCTTTGGTTTTAAAAATTTAAATATCCTTGATCTTAGATGCCTTTTACTTTTAGACTTTTGTAGTTTGTGGAAAGTTACCTTTTAGTTTTCAGATTTCCTTAGAGTTTGGATATACATGATTTTTACAAATCCATGGTTTTCATACGTCCTCGGGTTTCAGATATCCATAGGTTTCAGATACTCGTTGTTGTATCCGTGCGTTTTAAAAATCCTTGATATTTAAATATTCTTGAATTTTAGATACCCTTGGTTTTTAGACACTTCCGGTTTTTGGAGATATCCTTAAGGTTTAGATTTGCAGGGTTTTAAATATATCTGGAGTTTATATATTCTAGAATTTTAGATATCCTTAGTTTTTAGATACTCATGGGTTTAGGACGTTTCTTTTCGTTTCTTATTTTTAAATATCCTTGGTTTTTAAATATCCGTGCTTGATAGCTATCCTTGGTATTTAAATACCCTTGGTTTGTAGATGTGGCTGGTTGTTAGATATCCTTGGTTCTTAGATATTCTTGGGGCTCTTATTTGGGTGACGATATCATTATTGTGTCATTTTTAAGGCAACATGAAACAACGATGGAATTTTCCATTAATTATATCTTACACCAGCAACATGGAAAGTAACCCCGTTGTCAACACAAGATCTAAGATACACCCAAGAAATTCAAACCCTAAGACTTACCTAAACCCCAAGAATTTGTTTTTGTGCCCAAATATCTTAGTCTACTACAAAAGTTTTTTATTATTTAGTACCCAAGGCTCCTCAAGTCTTTGGTACCCAAGAGCAGGTACGACTAACTCACAATGGTCTGCTTTTCATTTCCTCCCGATTCAAATTTCTATATGATGCGATTCAGAATTTCCTTTTAAGAGAATTTGCAGAATTTAAAAAAAGATTTTTGAATTTGGACTTCCAAATTTCCAACATATCCGTATAAAATTTTACTAATTGAATTTTTATATTCAACTTTTAAATTGAATATTGTTCGTGCGATGTAAAATCATGGCCCTTATAGACGACAATTATAGAAACATTTAGCATTTCAGAGAGCTTTAAATGTTATTTTCTTAAAATTCGCAATGTTTTCCTTATCAAAGTTCCTAGGATATTGGGTAATTTTCCTCTCCTCAAGAACTCCTCTAAACTTCCTTGCTTAAAAATTCTTAATTTTTTCTCCTCCTAAAGTTTTCTTATTTCTGAAGAATCCTAAAAAATACTACTATGAATAGGTACCCAAAACTTAAACTAAAACTAACTGCCAGAGGAGGAGGGGGGTGATAGTTCTCATCTGGTCTAGCCGGGAAAAAAGTTCTGCGTACGCCACTGCTTTTTTCCCCAAAAAGACCATCTTTTTTAACAATAAGAACACATAAGCAACTGATCCATTTTAACGTGACTAATAATTATTATTTGTCAAAAAATAAGGTTTTTGTGCCTTTTTGGTGATTTAAAAGGGCAAATCACTAGGTGCCAAGTCAAAGGGCTACGTGCCAGTTTTGGCACCCAGTTAACATGTTATCCGAGGCCCTGTAAACGACAATACGTATATGTTAACTGTTTTAGGACTCACATACAATCATGCTATGACTTGAACATTTGGCAACGCGCTGTACAGTATTTGTATTGAATTTAGCCCCTAAATGACCTAATAATTGAATATATCTTTTTAAATTAAATCATAAAGTTATTTAGGGCTAACTACAATCCAAATACTGTACGGCTCGTTAGGAATTGCATAACTTATTGCTAAATATTCAACAAACTCATTTGTTCACAATACTGCTAATCAGTTACTGTTACTATTAATGTTGTGTACTGTTGTAACATAGGTTGTTTAATCGTCAGAATTTACGTTTTTAAGCTCGTTAATTCTACGTGGATAACTTTTGAATTTTTACCGTATCTTCAGTTACATTCTCTTGGGTCCGATCTATAAACGATTTTGCATCATTTTGAGCGGGTGTATTCTTACGTGCGGTATTACACAGTGCTGTTTAGTGTAGCTAACTGAAATTTTTACACTCCAGAATTTTAAAACTTACAAATGAACCGGCCAAGTTCAACATCTGAACATGGTATCGTAATACTATGTTGCGGTTAAGATATTTTTAAAGCGTGTAAAAGCCCTAATTTGTGGTCTTACAGAAGTTGTTCAAGGAATATAGGTGACAACTTGTGACCTGTTGAGAGAGACTTAAAGAGCCAATACAAATATTGCGATCAAAATAAACTCATTCCAACATAATATGCTACAATCATAATTATTGTATATATTGTAATTATAAAAGTGGTATATAGGTAATATTATTGTATATAGGTATAATTTTACATTTCGTGAACTCTAATTATCAAAGTTTACACAATGTAAAATTATCAACTGTTTTTAATGGATCAGTCTTAAATGTGCGCTTGTTACAAATGATTGCTTCTTTGAATACAAACTGGAAAGCTTAGTTTTTTGCTAGCTCATAAAAAGAAATTGATAGTAACTTACAAGGCTTGCACTTAATATGACTTTTAATAGGCGTATTAGATGTTTTAGCTGACATTCGTTTTTAATGTGTTCAATTACATGGTTAGAGCTTTATCTTCATGCGATAATATAAAATTAAGCTAATTAAATTTCAGCGTGGGGAAATTGGGTGATTAATTAAATGATTATATGTACCATTTCAATTTCTGCTGTTTGTAAACCAGTTTCTAAATTTCGATGTACACTGTGTCTCAATAGAATAGGACCACCCCGTTTTTCCAATCTAACTAAGTTAGATTGGAAAAAAGAGGTGGTTCGTTACCTCCTCGTTGTGTATATGCAATGCATGGGCATACGTCAGATCATCAGATCATGAAAGTATACATATGCAATGCAGAGACATACGTCAGATCATCAGATCATGAAAGTATGTATATGCAATGCAGAGGCATACGTCAGATCATCAGATCATGAAAGTATACATATGCAATGCAGAGACATACGTCAGATCATCACATCATGAAAAGATGTATATGCAATGCATGGGCATACGTCAGATCATCAGATCATGAAAGTATACATATGCAATGCAGAGACATACGTCAGATCATCACATCATGAAAAGATGTATATGCAATGCATGGGCATACGTCAGATCATCAGATCATGAAAGTATACATATGCAATGCAGAGAAATACGTCAGATCATCACATCATGAAAGTATGTATATGCAATGCATGGGCATACGTCAGATCATCAGATCATGCGAGTATGAATATGCATTGCAGGGGCATACGTCAGATCATCAGATCATGTAGCTATGTATATGCTTTACCTGAGTAATGCATCAGCTCATTTGTTTTTTTAAAGTAGGAAAAACGCTGCTAAAATGCTCTGCGTGATCTGCCACTCTTTTCTTTTTGAGCCATTTTTAAGAAATCAGATCAGATCATGTCAGATCAGATCAGATCATGGTTTAGGTGTGCCCTACAAATATTTGTAATATTCTTATGTGGCTTCAAGAAGCTGTAAAAAATCTGTGAGATACGTGCCGCTCATTATTATCAATTCGTAACAATTCACGACTTTAAACTTTTCCTCAAATAAAGTCACGAAATCATTCTAATAATAATGTGATAATAGGGTTGGAGAATTTTTAAGAATATTTTACATAGGCAGAACGGAACCGCAATCTATCGGATGGCATGTCACCTATTTATTTCATGTTACAACAAACTACAACATCAAAGCTATACAATCAAGAATTGTATAAACATTTTTAATAATAACGAATTTAAACGTTTATTATAGTAAAGTACTAATATCTGCGACACAAATTGATCTAAAATGTATTTTAATGTGTCGATTGTCAACTGCTTATCCTATTGAGATTTGGCAAGATTATTTAATTCATCTCTGATGTAGTCCGCAAGTTTTGAAAACGCTTCTTGTGAACTATAATTGGACTGATCCGTACTGAGAACAATACTTTGTTTCCCTCCTTCCCCGTTTGCACATATCAATAGAGCTGTTCGAAAAAAATAAACAAACAAAAATCATGGGCAGGAAACACAAGCCAAAAATTAGCCGTCGCTGCAATTATGTTACAATGAAAATGTTAAAAATATAATTTTAATTATATTACATCGTTGTAGGGTCACTGGCCCAACAGTAGCGACTATTTCAGTCACGTTCGCCCCTTCGAAGGACGTGACATCTTGTAGTACAGGCATGTTTGAAAAAGAGAAACTCGGCGTCATCGAATTGAAAAACACAAAATGTAAAATAGATCCTGGAAACAAAGACAAAATGTTTATGAAAATGTCAAGTCCAATAGGCAACATGGAAAGTCTTTCTTTCTTTATTTCACTCTCGATATCTTGAAGGCTTGACTTGCTGGATGTTTGTTTCATCGACAGAGTAACAGCAGTAGGATACCTTAAAAATGCAAAACAAAATCTGTTAAAAACATTATTGCAGCCCAGAATTTGTAAACCAATAACGCCAACACAAAATCTAGTAAAAATTTTAAACACTTACCAGTGGTTGGCACATCCCTCTGGATGATGAGGTTTGGCACGTGCCATTTTATACATTATTTTGTCAGGGACACTCTGAGCCTCCTTTTCCATAGCTTGACGAATCCCTTTCTGAACACAGTGAAGGAGCACAGTTAGGTAACATACATTATATTTTCTTCTGAGGGCGGACACATCTGACACTAAAATGCCACTTGTAATACTAGTAAAGTATTTTTTTGTCCCAGGGTTTTGTGTCGAATTTAATGGGTAAATCCATGTGTTTTTAGGATCATAGCCATCATCAGAACGATTAATGAGCTCTAAAACAAATAAATGGAGATGGGCAGCCTTTTTCCACCAAGACAGTTCTACACTACTAGGCTCAGGGATGTTGAGTGGTTGAAGTCTGTTTGAGAGGTCACGTTGAAAAATCTTGAGGAGAGTAAAGCCATCTGCCAGGGTGTGGTGGATTCGAATCGCTACTACCATTTTCCCTGCACCAATTCCGACTCCGTCCTCTCTACTTTCGTTATAATGGTCAATAAGAGTGATTTCCCAAGGGCTCTGATTTCTTTTAAATGGTTGGGCCAGAAGGTCGCTCATCAGTTTTGGGAGGTCTTTTCGTGTGCAGGATTCCAAAGATGGTTTGATATGGTTGTCAATTGAAAAGTTCGTGTCCCACTTCCACATAGAGTAGCCCATAAAATTGACCCAATATTGCTGAAGTCTCCTGTACACTAAATTTCTACTTTGTGGGTCTCTTTTGCTAATAATTTTGTCCTGAAATAATTCTCGGAATTTTTGAATAGGAATTACATCATCCAGAATCAACAATTTAATGACAGTGAGTGTTGGTGTAGTGTGAATTGGATCTGTTGCTAGGAGTCCACTTACCCCGTAGACAAAATCAACGATATTCGACTCAAACATTTTGGCCATAATGTAAACGAATAATCTGTATGGTAAAGTAACAGCCACAACTGCTAAGAGAACGAATACAGACACATACAAAAGTGGAACTGCAATGAGCACTAAAAAAATCTGCATAAGAAAACTTTGAAGACTTCCACGCCCCATTTTGATAATAGAAATTTGATTGTGATATTCGTGTTATATTATTTTTTGAGATTCTGGTAATATTGAACTTTTGTGATTTTTATATACAAATTTGATTATGCTTACGGTAAAGTGTAAGGGTTAGCTAATTATTTTTGCAAATGATGATTATGCGTTAGAGTTTAGGTGCACGAAAATAAAGCAAATACTTTACGCAACATGTGTGTATGTTTGTCATAAATAATTTTATCAGGTTTTAAAGCATAAAATTGCTTTTTCATGACCAAGGAAGAGAGCTGGGTTGCATAAGAAAAAAAAAGAGTTTAAATTTATATATATTGTATATTGCTGTATATCCACCAACTACCAACCCCAGTTGGTATCTTTATAATTTCCCATGCCTGAATGTATCACTAACAATATCTTCGTTTTAATCCGTCGTAAATATATTACGTAATTATTATTTGTTCATGACTTCAAGCAGAACGAAATTCAATATTTAAAATCATAAATAGAATACAAAACTTGTCAGCCTTGAGAAAGTTAATACTCTATTGTAGTTTACAAATTCCAAATTAAAATAAACGACAACGTTCATTGTGTATTGTTCTTGCGTCTTACTTTATTGTTTTATTATAGAACTTTATTTTTTACTTTTTTTTGTTATTACATAATGCTCTTTTGCCATTTTGTTTTGTTAATGCAATAAATTTCTGATTTTCGTACAAAATTATTTAAGCATTATTATGGTTGCATCGTTTAAAAAGAACTTTGAGTCATGGTGTAAGATGTAATTGCGGGGCTCTGGAGTTAGTTAATTTAAAGACAACTTGAAACGAAATAAGCAATTAATAAATAAAGTAGAGACAAATTTTGTGGCAAGCCTTGTTCTGAATTTGGTAGTCTTTGTAGTAAAATGTATAGTATTGTTGAAATTAAAAGGCGTAAAAGGGCATGCAAAGGAGAAAACGAAACAGTTTTAAATACGATACTTCATTCTTACATTTGCAAACAATAATTAGGTAATTAAGAAATCCAGACTTGCACAATTAGGTCACTTATATCTGTGAAACATGAATTATATTCCAAAGAATATAATAAAAACTGTCTTCATGCGTTTGACACTAAGCTTTATATTTGTAAAAATTAAATTGATACTCTGGCTTGGGGAAATTTTCGATAACAGAAGATAACATGTAAAATATTACCAAATTTACTACGAAGTTTTAAATTAATTAAAAATAATTGTAAACTAAATAATATAGAAAAAATGTACGTAGTAAATTAAAAGTACAGGAATTATCAATTTTTAACGTTACAATAATCATATATAAATAAATTCAAACTTAAACGTATGAATAAAATTGATAAGAGATCAATAAAATAAAGCAGAACGCAAATAGAAAAAACTACGTTTTTAAAGAACAGTATTTTAGCTAATACTTCATATCTAGCAGTCACTTTGTAATTAAAACGATTACGCCCTAATAAATGCTAAATAACAGTCACTCCATAATTTAAAAGATCACACTATAGTTAATGCTATTACTTTTTAAATAATTCAATCACTCCATAATTATTACAGTCACTCGATAATTGATCTAAAGTATTCAATTTCATGTAATAAAAATTATATTATTTAGTCAGGCCAAAATCAGTTGCACTTGAATGCAGCCGACCTGAATGCATACAATGACGCCTAGGTGTCTTATATTACAAACCTATAATCCAATTACTCGGTAATGTCACTAATTACTCCCTAATGCGAACAAACACTTTACTATCATAAGGAAAATGATTCTTGTCAATTAAAAGTTGTAATAGTCTTATTATTTTCTCTGCGATCAGCATCTGTTAGGAGCCGCAACCATGAAAAACCTGCTCTGTAGTACTTATATGTCTTCAGTTTTTGTCAGAACCTAAAAAAAAGACTTTCCTACATTTTTTGCCTAGTTTAAAGTCTAATATTTGGACCCCGCCCCTTTTCTCAATGTGCTACAAAATCACTACATAATTACGATACTCTGATCATGCACTACTTTTGCTATTGATACTAACCCAACATTTGGTATTTCAAATTTCCCGCAAAATCTAAAATTGCAAAATTCGACCATGCACCCACTAAAAAATAATTAAATTAATTGTTTTTTATAAGAACTAACTGTAAAGACCATGTGTTTACTTGAGAGAGAGAGAGTAAAACTTTATTAACACTGATACACAATCACACCTGCCAACACGACACAGTAAAACATAATACAATTTGTTAACATGTTCTGAAAGTGATTTTTTGTTTAGCTTTAAACATTGCAAGGTATTCAATTTGTATAATTTTTTAAATTTTCAAAATATTCTATTTTCCTGTTTTTTAGTATTTCAAAATGTTTTAATTTTATGTTTTTAAAAAGTAAGCAATAACAGTTCAATGTTAACAGCTCGATGCTTAGTAAGTAGAACTAGCATGCTACGATGAATGCTACTGCATTACAGGCAAACGCAGCACAATTAATTAGGAAAGACTAACTAATGAAATTAATTTCAAAGTAGAGACAGAAGAAACACAATTGAATAAAAAGTTCTCTTTTGGTTTTTGGAAAGAAAGTATAAATTTTAGCGGTATTAAGTTATAATTATTAGTCTTTTAGGTCTGCCATGGACTGTTTGGAAGTTTCAAGTAGATGCAGTTCAATTATGCACGAAGCCTGCGTGCGCACAGTTCTGATGCAGGGGGTTACTTCAGATCATCAGATCATGAAAGTATGTATATGCAATGCATGGGCATACGTCAGATCATCAGATCATGAAAGTATGTATATGCAATGCAGAGGCATACGTCAGATCATCAGATCATGAAAGTATGTATATGCAATGCATGGGCATACGTCAGATCATCAGATCATGAAAGTATGTATATGCAATGCATGGGCATACGTCAGATCATCAGATCATGAAAGTATGTATATGCAATGCAGAGGCATACGTCAGATCATCAGATCATGAAAGTATGTATATGCAATGCAGAGGCATACGTCAGATCATCAGATCATGAAAGTATGTATATGCAATGCATGGGCATACGTCAGATCATCAGATCATGAAAGTATGTATATGCAATGCATGGGCATACGTTAGATCATCAGATCATGCGAGTATGAATATGCATTGCAGGGGCATACGTCAGATCATCAGATCATGTAGCTATGTATATGCTTTACCTGAGTAATGCATCAGCTCATTTGTTTTTCTAAAGTAGGGAAAACGCTGCTAAAATGCTCTGCGTGATCTGCCACTCTCGTTTTGAGCCATTTTTAGGAAATCAGATCAGATCATGTCAGATCAGATCAGATCATGGTTTAGGTGTGCCCGTTGTGAATACGTAAATCGTGTCATTCAAAAATAATAATTTCGAAGATATTTTGATATATATACCAATAAACACAGTCCACTCCGTCCAAAAGCATTTACATACACTTACAATTAGTTAATAAGTGTGCTTTTAATTTTTGAATATGTAAACAAAAAATCAGAATGACTCATTTAAAAAATTTAATTATTGATTATTGATTACATTATGTAAATAGAGAGATAGTAAAATTTTATTTACAACTGGCGCACTATTACGCTTGCCATTAAGACACAGTAAAAACAAAACACATTATTTACAAGTTAATTATGATTTTTGTATAACAATCAATAACATTATTTTAAATGATCAAATTAAAATCAACTATGAGATAAGTTCATATTATATAAATGATTATGGGCGATTCGGCATGATCCTCGAATTGTAGCAACTACGATTTCTTCAATTATTTTTGATGGAAGACGCAATTCTTTACGAAATGATTCAAAGAATTCTGTTATAGTGCTCCTAGCTCCAACGAGAAGTCCAACCACTTCCAACTTCTTCAGTTTGTACTTGTCCAGAAAGTAAGGAATGCAAGGGTTATAATGCGCCTGCTTTTCTATATTAACTTCTTCCGCTTGACTACATGACTGCTCCATACGTATGGTGGGATCCAGAATGTACCCTGACAATAGATCTTTTCGCCAGCAGATGATGTCAACTCTTTTTGAAGCACCATCCGTCACTTCTTCATGCACTATCCAATCAAGCGTTTTCAAATGATTAGCAATAATAGTTTTAACTTCATGATGTCTAGTATTTCTCAGTAAGCTTCCCACATGGCATTTCCCTAGAACATGAGCGAGGGTTTCTTTCTCTCTGCAGTGCCTGCAAAGGGATGATTCTAGCGAACAACCTGGAATTGCTTTAACAGGATATACATTAGCAGACATTTTTAAAGTAATCAACCACTCTGATGACGTTAAGCCGCGTTTTTCAATTATAATTTGATTTCCATACGGACACTCCTTATACAATTCAACACCTTGTCCTCGGAGAGGAAAAGAACACCATTGATCATACTCTTGATTTCTCAAAATTTCCCTTAATATTTTGCTAGGTTTTGTTTTGGGACGTGAATCCAGCATAAGCTGCACTTCATCCCCATTAAGTTATTATACTGAACGAGGTAAGATGTTTTTGTAATGTGCAGAGTGTTCCTTCTGACAATTTTTTAGAACTTTAAAAAATAATATATTTACGTTTAACAAGTAATTTAATTAGATGTTTCTCAAAAGTTTAAGATTTGTTTTTTACAAGTTTCTGAAAGTTTAAAAATGTTCTATTTACAGTTATTTTAAAATTTAACAATTTTTGTAGCCACAATTTTGTAAAGAGTCCAACTTTATTCGCAATTTTATGATCCTACTTACATCAAAATTAAGGTAAGTGTCTAATACGTTTTTCTAAAATATGAATAGCTTGCCAAAACAAAACACTTTAAATTTAATTTTTGAAAACGCAAGGCTCATAATATACATAATACATTTTGTTTTAATGTTTAAAAATAAGAGTAATAAAGGCAGCATATTATTTGAAGATTTATTTTATTTTGTTGGTAGACAACTCTCAATCTTGTGAAGATTTTACAAGAGTATTAAATTCGTCTTAAATGCAATCTCCAAGTTTTCCAAACTCTTTTTGTGAGCTATAAAAAGACTTATCCGTACTGAGAACAATACTTTGTTTTCCTCTATCCCCGGATACAGTTATCATCAGAGCTGTTACAACAAAAAACACACGAAAAAAAAAACAAAACTGCAATCATTAAATGCAAACAAACAATCAGCCGCCGCCGCCGCCACTACTGTTCTGTGCTGTGAATTAAATAAAAAGAAGGCAACAATTAAAATAAATTTATTACGTTGATATATAGTCCCTAGTCCAATGGTGGAAAAGACATCAGTCATTTTGGCCGCATCGAGGGAAGTCACATCTTTCAGGACTGGGACGTTGGCACAGGTGAAACCCGGCGGCATAGAATTTGTAATCACAGAACGTACAAGAGATTCTGGAAGAAACGAATAAATTCTGCCTAAAATGTCAAATCCAATTGGTATATGGCAATACGTTTTAGACTTTACGCTGGACTTTAGGTGCAGCTCAGTAAGGCAGTAAAGCAACATGTGCGCAGTTAACAATGTTTAATTGTGTAATTATTGGCTTGCGTATATTATTAAATTGCAGTTTTTTCCTTATGACCATGACCAAAGAATTGAGCTGGGACGTACAATTAGCAATTGGACAATGTTAGGTTTAACTGGTTTTTGATAAACTTCGTATGTATGGACTAGTTTTTATAATTTTTAATTCTTGAATGTATTACTCTTTAGCTACTTAGCAGATGTCTATGCTGACCTTCAACGTAATAATTATTAATATGTAATAAAGTTGTTTAACTGGAGAACTATAGGCAACGAAAATGATTTACAGTATACTTGAGGATACATATGACAACCAAACGGGTGAATTAAACTAAATTTATTATTTGAGAAAGTAATAATAATTAAATACTTGTTTAAAGTCTACAAATTGCAGAAAAAAAAAACATTATTCATTCGCTTAAGTATCTTGGTTGCGTTTAATTGTCTCTATTGTCTAGAAAAGAGTTTCTATCAGTGATTTTTTATTTTTACTACATGTTACCTTCTATGACACTTTATTGGAGTAGTTAATATAAATTATTTTCTAGATAATGCTTCACGGAACACAGAATGTTAAGGTTTTGAACTTTAACTTTGTATGAAATACTCGGGAAAAGCTAGGTAACCAGTAGACCTGTTCGGATTGTGCTGATACGCCCACGTTAGGTGTGGGAACCCAATTAACTCAGTGGTATGAACGAGGTTTGAGGAAACTAGTGAATACGCTTCGCTGGGGCAAACTGTACTTGGCGGACACCGCAGATAATGGGGATGCAACTAGGATAAGGAAACGGACTCTGGACTCTTCACAGTAGACGTTGTTCTTATTCAGACTCAGATTCACGATTGTCCTTTATTCATTCTAATTCTCATTGACTTCAACTCGGTTGACAAAGATAATTGATAATTTTGTATAATTTATGAATTGGTGTTTTGTCTCAGACAAGAACTACCGCATTCTTACAATGGTCAAATTTATATATTTTAAGTAAAACATCTCACATGATTTTTACAACATCCTTAAACTAATGGTTCTACCCAGACACATTAATTTAATATCTTTTGGTACTTTACGAATTGTCCTAATGATTAATCTAATTAGAGAATTTCGTGATTTCCACATTTGTTTAATTCATGCAAAGAATTAAAAGAATAAAGTGTTTTGCCGCAGTAATTAAATAAGAATAATACCGCTACTGTTTACGTCTATTGACATTGATAATGTAAATAGAAACTTCAACTTGAATGCTTGTCTCAAAGTGCAGACACAGCGGTCAGACGTAAACATTAGTCATCATACATACACGCATGTATTATGTTGATGCATCACTCAGTTGAGCACGCTTCAGCACATTCTTGTTTACTTAATGCGACGCAAGCTAGACTCATTAAAATCATATTATTATATTATTACTCATGCATCTCTCATTCCCAGACGAATGATATATAAAATATAATTCTTTCTTAATCTATTACGAAGTTACACACGTTACATCTACAATACTTCAACATATGAAGAATACCTGTCACTACCTGTGTCTACCTGTATGACTAAATATGTGTGAATATTGTATGTTGTAATACCCTCCTAATTAACTTTTAATACAACTACAAGGAGTATAAAAAGGTAATTCCCATTCTTTTCCATCTTAAAAATTCATCTTATACATCAAGAAAAAAATAAATAAAGAAAATAAACTTTAAAAATTTAATAATCCTCGTCATCAGATATTTCCACATTCTTAAAAACCGGAAATTTTGCGAGAGGTGTTGACGTTGATGTTGGTGTTGGTGTGGATGTTGGTGGTCCCTGAATCTGTATGAGTACAGGTGCATTCGCCTTCGTTTCATCCCTTTTAAAACGGTCCATTTCTGCCAGGAACGTATCTCTCGTGAGTATCGAATTGTCATCCAGTGCTCCGCTTCTATCCAAATGCATAGTGCTGTGGCATCGGGTTGTCAAATTTTCATAAATACTCTCCGTCCTTCTGCTCCTCGGCGGGGATATTGATCTTTCTCCGTATAGATTCTGCAGTTCCATATCTGCAACGTCTAGATTCTGCTTACTATGTACTTCCAGTACATGAGTCCAATTGTCGTTTCTCCAACCTCGCTTCCAAAATGCGGCTGTGAGTTTCCACTTGAAATAAAACACGGTCATAGCCATACATATTGAAATAACAACAATAAGTATCAGGTACATATACCACGGAATCGAGGTGTCAATTTTCCATGACGATATGTCTATACTGTTATCTTCTTCAGTAAACGTCACGTTCAGCTTGCTGAGGTCCATTTCCAAGTTCATATGGTAGTTTAGCTGATCCACCAGCATGGAGTCCTCACGTTGACTAAAAATAAGTTCCAGTACTTCACCCTTATACGTTTCATTGTTAATTGTAAACGTGGTAGTAATCGGTAGTAGGAAGATTCCATCTGGGCAAGGGGTGGTTCTCTTGCTTCCCACTGTTATCTGCATACGTGGACAATAGATATGAAAATATCCATTATACGCCTTCACTTGAACTGCCTCCACGTCATCATTTTCTGTACTATTCCGACAGTGCTGGAGAGTGTAATGTTCTTTTCCTCCTCCAAACGAATTCTTGGGCTTGCATCTCAGTTTGTTGGTGGCTGCGACTCGGTCCATGAAATTCCAGTCCAGTCCAGTATCGTAAATGCAGTCTTCAGTTCTTGACAACAGTGCATTCTTCGGTCCAGTGTAATCCAGGTCACACGTCCGGTTTTTGGTTTTCATCATTAGCCTGAAAGGATCTGCCTCGACCAATGTCAAATTAGGGTTCACAAGTGGTACAATGAATTTTACCAACAAGTTGTCCATTTGTGCATCGCTTTGACAGGATCGAAATTCAGCCAAATTCAACAGGCAAAGTTCTCCACAGGGCAGCGTAAAATTCAAGAAATCGAATAGTTCTTCATCCATGTGTCCTCTGCTCCATAGCCGTCCGGATAATCTCTCCACTCATCGTGAGTCTTGACACCAGGTATGCTATGTCAAACTCTAACGATTGGATCTCATCAGGTAAGCGATTAGTCGCGCTCGCTATTTTGTTCACCTGAGTTGTTATTTTGTCCATATGGTCCTGGAAGAGTTGAAAATTCTTCGTCTCCTTCCGTATTTTCTTGTCCAGGTTATTGAAGTGTGTGGCCAGCTCCTCGGTGTGCTGCCTATTCATCTCCGATTGATGTTCTGCCTGGTACGACATCCCAAGTCCAGCGCTCGTAAATACGGCCAATGCTGTCATCACGACGTTCGTAAATACGGATCTCTTCTTCCTGGATGGTGTCAGTGTCGTTGGACAAATTTTCTGCATTGGATGAAGGAAAGTCCTCTTATATTCGTCTTGACATTTGTCATTCAAATTATTTCCATAACTTGCTATTGAAACATTCGGGTATCTCAATAAATGACATGGTGATATAAGGCGTATTTTCACATTGTAGGAATTATATCCAGACAATGCCGGGTGTTCAGATCTTCTCCATATCACCGGTCCTCCTTCATCGGTCTTCTGTGCTCCGCCACCGATAATCAGCATCAAGAAATACAGCAAACAGAAAAATAGTGGAAGTGTGTTGGTCGTCCTTCCGGAGTTAGATAGAGTCCTCTCTTCTTCCCTCCTTAAAGTAGGCAGTGGTACGGTGTGCTCCCTCCTGAAATTAGGCAAAGTCTCCGCATCCCTCCTCACTTTCGGAACTTCCAGTCCATTCTTCTTGGTCCTCCAAGTAATTTTGGGAATTTTTCCAATCTTTCCATTGTGCCTTTTAGTGGTGGTGGTTACATCCCTCCTGTCATGCTCTCCAGAGCCAGCTCCAGAAAGTGCTCCAGGGTGTTTTCCTCGTACATTCCAAAGTGCTCTTCTGCTTGGCTCATGGGTAGTGGAGATCGCAGATAGCATCTTTTGCTTCTTAGCCATACCTCTCTCCTGGGCGGTATATGTACGTCCATGTGTTGTGCGCTCTTTTCCTCCTACTCCCTCCTGACTTCGTGCAGAGTGTAGAAAAGGAATTCTTTTTTCTTTCATCGTCCATCCCTCCTGAGTTTTATCAGCTCCAGCCAGAGACGATGATGAGTTTTTCGTTTTCTTTCGTCCTTCCTTGGTGGTAGAGGTGGTGGTGACTTCTCCCTCCTTACCGATCAGAGCTTCGAAGTAGGATTTCGGTTTTTTCTTCTCCAGATCCACTCCCTCCTTGCGTTGGCGAACGGCAGGGGATGAAAAAGGAATTTTCTCTGTTTTATCCACAAGAACCGATGAGTCTGCTTCCCGACGGGCAATTCCCAGTTCCTTGGGTGTTTCAGTCTTATGATTTCTAAAAGGGTTGCATAATCTGGTAATGGGTTCATCATAGATTTTAAACAACCTGTCCAGATTAAAGAAATCTCTGGAGTCGTGATTTACTGAATCCGTCCGATTCTTTGTGCTCCTTTTCTTCTTTCGGGATGGGGCGTCATTGTATACAGCTACACTGGTGGGTTGGTCCTCAGCTGGTTGAACCATGAACGAGTGGTGTCCAATGTTGCTCATCACCAATTCCTCCAAATCCATAAGAGGTTCCTAATCCGTATCCAGAGCGTCTGCGTATGAAACCGGGTGGAAATTCCGCCTCACCGCTGGTTGACTGGATAAAGCCACTGCGGACTGCATAGTTTCTATGAGTCTGGATGGTGGTACTCCCTTGGTGGTTCTTGGTGATCTTCTTGTATTAGAGGATGACGCCCTTGACCCAGGCGTTTCATCTTGTTCATCCATATGTTGGCCCCAGTTGTAAGACAACGGGCACTCGATGGGTGATGGTGAAAACGTCACGGATTTCTTCTGTTGTTCAGGTTGCTTCTTATCCTTTTTGTTACGGTACTGTGGTGAAATCGGTCCATAGCACTTACTTTCGTCTCCTGAGGAGTGCTCTGATCCCGAGTCGGAAGATGATTTTTCACTTCCCCGTGATGTTCTTGTTGGTGGTACGTCTTCTTCAGCGGAGGATTCTCCGTCATCAAATAGGACCAAGGGATTTCTTGTGTATGGCACTACCGGTGACACATGTTCCCTAATGAACAAGTTATCTTTCAATAGTAAAGACGGATGAGGTTTCCTTGGAATTCTTTGTTCGAAGAAATCTACATGTGTGGCCTCAAAATAAGTCTCTCTTTTCGGGTCGAATAACTTGTATACCCTGTTATTAACCGTATAACCCACAAAGATGCCTTCTCTCGTCTTCCCGTCCCATTTTTTGTTGGTAAATCTCCTTGCTGATGCAGGGCATCCCCAAATCCGCATATGGTCGTACCTCGGAATTTTTCCGATCATCATTTCTATTTGGGTCTTCGTCCGCTTCGTCCCGTGTACCACTCGGTTGTGAATGTACACAGCGGTGTCGATGGCATCCTGCCAGAACATAGTTTTTACATTCGCTTCCACCAATAGGGCTATCGCTGTTTCCCGGATGGTCCTGACTTCTCTTTCCAGTTTTCCGTTTGCCTGGGGGGCTGCCACTGGTGTCGTTATGTGCTCACATCCAAGCTGGAAGCAGAGTTTTTTCATGTAGCTATTGCAAAATTCTGTACCTGCATCTGTCTGGATGTAGCGTACTGGACGTCCGGTTTTATTCTGGATCCATCTACAGAATTCTTCGATATCTTCAACGATATTTTTCCCAAGCTTATTACTGTGGAAGGTGACGTTCCTAAAATCTGAATGATGATCCTTCATTAACAGAAAGTATTTGTTCTTGTGGACCGTTGATTCTTCCACTGCATAAACCAGATCTGCCGAGATGTATTCTCCGGTAGTCAGATTCTGTTCCCTCTTCATTGGGAATGGTCTTCTTATTGCCTTTGCCTCATTGCAGACAAGGCAGTCCTTTGCGCATTCTAGTTTCCCTCCATGACCAAGTATGGCTGCTCCACATGCCAGGGTGTGCTGGATGTATCTCCTGTTGATATGACCCAGTCGCTCATGCCAGCGATCCGTCCGTGGCTCCACTATTCCTCTTGACACGAACGCGGATGGTACCACCTCAGGTGGTGCAAACATCATTATTATTTGGCCGGCATCTCTAGGATTGGCGCGCACTGTTTCTCCGACGAACATGGTTTTTCCAGTTTCTTCATCATAGAATCTCACCCCGTTCTTATTTCCGATATAGGTCAGATCTAGGCTTCAAATATCCAGTTCGTCCACTTTTCCTTTGGATACTCTTGTGAGTAAAAATAAATTCGAGCCTTCGGGCAGGTACCAAACCATCTCCAGACGTTGAGTAATCCAATCTTGTCCATCAAAAGCCAGTAGCTTAACAGTTCCGTATCCAGGAGATTTCACCACCGAGTTGTCTGCCAACCTAATTTCTTGTGGTGTTTCAAAATTCCAATAAACTTCAAACCAATCATACCTGCCACAGAGATGCATTGAAGCTCCAGAGTCGCATGGCCAGACGAATTGATCTCTGCCTGCCGTGTAATTGTCCTTGAGTTTCTTCTCCAAGGTTTTGTTCTTCACCTTCTTAGGTTTGTCCTTTCTTGGTGGTAAATCGATTCCTCGGCTCAGGGCTTCCTGCTGTTCCTCCTGATAGGCCAGGTAGCATGTTACCATCTCCCGCCGGGCGGAGATTTTGGGTTTTGGAGGTACTTCCTTCCTATGGTTTGGTCTCCTTCTATAGCCGTATGCAGTCTTCTCATCTTCACAGTTCCCTACTGGTTGGAGCATAAGGGCATGGTGTTCATCCTCTTTATCTTCCAGGATCACATTTTTGTTCCACGCAGTCTGGTAGCACTGATCCGGTTTCTTTAGGGTCTTTGGGAGGTGTAGCCATGTTGCATAGGCCCCATATACCAATCCCATGTTCTTGATATTAACGTCCATAATACCCGCGTAATAGTGTCTTTGAAAAAGGTCTGTGACGTTCTCCAACACATGCTCGTAAGCCCTTAGTCGTTTGGCGACTTCAGCATTGTTGGCCGAATATTCCCCCTCTGTCCATGGAGTGGATTCAGTCCATCGAATATCACTTTGCTGGGTATCGGCTGAGGGATTTGTCTCCTCCATAATCTCTTCCTGCTGTTCAGGGTTGTTTTCGGTAGGGACTTGTATTGCTTCTGGTCTTTCTTGAAAAATCTGATCCCACTCTTGTTGGGTTAATTCTTCTTCCATGTCCTCCTCTTCTTCACTGGAGGAGCTCATCCAGTCCCTGTCATCTACTTCCAGCCAGTTCACGCTTTCCCGTACTGGTTGAAGCATGTATGCCGTTTGATGTTCCTCTTCTTCTTCATCTGATGGTGGGTAAGAGTCATAACCCGATTGCTCTTCTTGTCCCTCCTCAATTTGTGAGTTGAACTCCCAGTCGGATGACGAGTCTGTTGAGGGCGAGTCAATCCTTGCCATGTTGGCGAAATTAGTTTCTTGAGTGGTGCGGTGTGGGTCTTCGCTCTCGTCACTCAGGGTCCTCCGGTGGGCGGTGCCTAGGTGCACACTTGTCTTCCATCGGGTATCGGTGGGCGTAGCGAATTGTGCTACTGCGTCCTCAAGGCTGTCATCTAGAGCAGCCAGGTTTGCCGAGGGGGCGGTCCTCCGACTTCCATCCTGTCTCTCCTCGCGGTCCTCCTGTTGGGGGCGAGTGCGGTGGGGTGAGTCCCTTCTCCTCTCGTCACGGCTCCTAAGGGCGTTGTCCCGGCGGTCGTCCCTGTCCCGAGTGTCTCTTCCTGTCTTGAAGCTTTCACGCCTTGATCTATTATTACGTCTGCTACCTCTACCGCGTCCTCTCTGACTTGAATTGGACCGGGATCGTTGGCGAGTCCTATCCGGAGGCGGAATGCCCTCCAAATAATAGTAGCAATCACGTTTCATATGACCATAACTTTACAATGATCACACGTACCTTCAAATTTCTGCGCCTTATGGGAGGGTCCTGGCACCTCCGGCGGTGGGGAGTTCCTATTGTAACTCCGACGATGACGTACTACTTCTTTTTCTTCATCGTCATCCCGATCGAATCTGCTACGTCCATTTCTGTGGCGGCGTTCACGGGATCTTCCTCGTCCGCTTCCTCCAGTCTGTCCTCGCGAGTCCTCTCGAGCAAGGAACACTTGGGGCGGTTTGTAGGGCGTTCTTCCGATGGCTTTCTCTCGGTCTTCATCAGTCGCCTTGAGTAACTCCAACAAGGTAGTAGGTGTCTTCACCTGGGCTTCTCTCCATGTCTGCAAGAAACCGATGTATTCCTCGAACTCGGCTAACTTCTCAATGGTGAGTCCCATGACTGTGCTGTCTCCCATGGCTTCTCCCGCCCGGGTAAGGTGGTTATTTACGGACATCAAGTCGACCATGTACTTATATCCCTCTCCTGCTTTCATCTTCAGCGAGAAGAACTTCCCTTGAAGCACATGCACGTCCTCTTCCTTCTTGGTGGAGTACATTTTCTTCAGCTCATCGAAGAGATCTTTGGCCTTCTGGAACGATCGAACTCGTGTAGCAATATCCGGATGCAGTCCCCCTAGTATGGTCAGGCGGGTACAGGAATTCGCAGCGTCCCAGTTTTGAGTTGACAACAGCTCATCATTTGTGATAGCTGCTGGGTTGGCAGGTACGGGCCGTACCCACGTTCCATCCAGAATCACCCCAAGATGCTGCATCTGTAGGGACATCTTCATCTCTTCCGCCCAGGCCGTATAATCTGTAGACCTTTCCAGGCGTGGAAAGTCTATGACGGGGCGATTGTATACCATGGCTGTCGACATCTCAGCTTCCTTCTGCTGGTGGAGGGCGATGGTGTTCTCTGCTATAGTTAGTCGAGACACTAACTCTTCGTTCTCTTGCTGGAGACGAACGGTATCAGGACGCAGAGCTATTTGGCCTCTCAATGCGTCTATGCTTTCTCGATACTTAGCTTCTTTTTTAACGTAATGAGCTTTAAGTATTACTACCTGTTCGTCCTGGTGTACGCGAGCGGCACGGATCAGTTCAGCTTCTCTGTCTGCCTGCTTATCCTCTTCAGCCTCCTGTCCCTCCTTCGTTGGTGGACCTTTAGATCTGGTGGAGACACCTTTCTTCAGACTACTCTGCTTCAGCTGGCCAGTAAATATCTGCAAGATGGGCAAACGTTGGTCTTCCTTCTTGGTCGTGGCAACGGGCTTCTTCGGAACCTCCGGTTTCTGGTCAAAAGGGGCTTCGGTCTTCGGTGATGGCTCTGACATGGAAACTTCTTCAGTATCAGTATCACTTGGTTTGTTACACGGTACTATCTATTACTCCCTATTAAGTTACTAGTAGTGAGATATCTGTACTTAAAAATTCGGTGCTTGGAAACTACTACGCGCTGGAAACGTCTTCAACTGCGTAGGTTCTACACTTATGCTTTGTGGCTGACTACTACTCGCTGGAATTCCCTCAACGACGTAGGATGCTTAAAGTCTTTGTATTGAAAATTACGGAACAAAAGGAGCTGGAATTGCCTCAACTACTACTCTTGCCTAATTCTCACTTCACCCAATTATCTCAAGTCTAAACAATTGGTGGGAATGCTCAACACTCTGGTATTGCTTCAGTAGTGGAGTCTGTTGAATCGTAATCGGTCTCCTATTGCTTATCTGGTGTCTTGGGGGGAGATTACCAATCTATGGTCAATCTTGAAATCTGATATGTAACAAATATCAATTTCCGGTACTAGTTGTTGCCGCGTATATATACTGCTAAAAAACAATTTACTTTTAACGAAAAAGCTAAACTTGAATTTTAAACTAAAAACAGTAAATACTTTTCAAACTACGTTTCCCTCGTTCAAAATTTTGACAAAAAAATTTACGTTACTTTTAAACCTCGTTAGAGCAAGTGCTGACAACGTGTTAAGGTTTTGAACTTTAACTTTGTATGAAATACTCGGGAAAAGCTAGGTAACCAGTAGACCTGTTCGGATTGTGCTGATACGCCCACGTTAGGTGTGGGAACCCAATTAACTCAGTGGTATGAACGAGGTTTGAGGAAACTAGTGAATACGCTTCGCTGGGGCAAACTGTACTTGGCGGACACCGCAGATAATGGGGATGCAACTAGGATAAGGAAACGGACTCTGGACTCTTCACAGTAGACGTTGTTCTTATTCAGACTCAGATTCACGATTGTCCTTTATTCATTCTAATTCAGAACTTTTAATTGTTTTTAAAAATCGGGCAGATAATTATTGTAGGAGCTTTGGAGCAACAAGGTATTACAAAACTCATATTTTTCGAAAACTTTAGTAAGCAACTGTAGACAAACAATATTGTATGTAATTAGCTAAGAAACTATTTCACTGTTGTAGTTATTGAAGTCTTGTAAGTCAATCAATTGTAGACTTGTAGATATCCTCTCTGTACTGTGAAAGCCACCGGCTTGTAATTATTCCAATGTTGGAAACTGCCAATATTTCCCGGGAGTTTTCAAGATGCAATTTATTGTCTTGTTCAATTTCTTGCTGTTTTTGACCACTGCTTTCTGACAGCTTTAGGGAGATCAGAATGACGTTTTCGTAGTCCTTGATGAGTTCTGGGATTTAAAAAGCTTTTTCGTAAAAAAATTTGTAGAAGAAAATGTAACTTAGTCCAAAGAGGGCGTTAAACGAGGCTACAAGTGGAAGCTGGTCATGGAATTTGATTGCAAAAAATAACCTACTGATTAAGGTGGATAGGAACAAAATCTTACTTGCAAAAAAATTTTACTGTCGCTACTGGTAGAATAGGCGAATAAGAATTTCAATGTTGCGGCACTTTGTAAAAGCTGCTTTGATATTAACTATTTGTATGGATTGGTGACTCTGAGCCCTGTGTGTGTAGTAAACAAAGTTACATCATTTTTAATACACTCTTTACAACAAATCTTCTGTGGAAAACCAAAATGACGCATGTCCATTTTTAGTCAAAAACCAAATGCAGTACAGAAAAATCTAAAATATCATTTCCATGGAATAATTTAAATAGAACCTTTTACATTTTTAAAGTGCATATTAATAGGACATTTTGCACTTTTCAAAAACATGCAAATAGGACATTTTGCACTCTTTGAAAACATGTAAAAAGGACATTTTGCACTTTTCAAAAACATATAAAAAGGAAATTTTGCGAATTTCAAAAACGTATAAATAAAACATTTTGCATATTTCTAATACCATATATAATTATATTGAATACATATTACATTTTACACTTTTAAAAAACACATGCAACTATAAACTCGTTATTAGCATTGTAAGCAAGTATCTCATATATCGTGGGTGAAGAGTCATTCTGTCGTAAGTCCAGTGCACGGCTAAAATCATTCTGTCGCAAGTCCATACGATTCTTAAAGTCATTCTGTCGCAAGTCCATTCAATTGGTAGCTACTGTCAAGGGTCGCTTCAGTGTTGTCCTATGCATTAGGGGGGGGGGCGGTATATAACTGACTGTGATGTACTCATGATGTACACTTAGGGGTAGTCCACAAAAGGCGTAATGTTACTGACTGTGATGTACTCATGATGTACACTTAGGGGTCATCCACAAAAGACGTAATGGTACTGACTGTGATGTACTCATGACGTACACTTAAGGGTCGTCCACAAAAGACGTAATGTTACTGACTGTAGTGTATGTACTCATGACGTACACTTAGGGGTGGTCCACAAAAGACGTAATAAAAATTCAATTTCCAGAAAATTTTGCACTTTTGAGAAACATGTAAATAGAACATTTTGCACTTTCAAAAAACATGTAAATACAACATTTTGCACTTTTGAGAAACATCTAGATAGAGCATTTTACACTTTTGAGAAATATGTAGATAGAACATTTTTCACGTTTGAGAAACATGTAGATAGAACATTTTACACTTTTGAGAAACATCAAGATAGAACATTTGACACTTTTGAGAAACATGAAGATAGAACATTTTACACTTTTGAGAAACATGTAGATAGAACATTTTACACTTTTGAGAAACATCAAGGTAGAACCTTTTACACTTTTCCCAAACATGTAAATAGAATATCTTACACCTTTTTAAAAACCTGTAAATAGAACATTTTGCAGTTATTGGGAATTGAATTTTTATTACGTCTTTTGTAGACGACCCCTAAGTGTACGTCATGAGTACAACACAGTCGGCAGCATTACGTCTTTTGTGGACGACCTCTAAGTGTACATCATGAGTACATCACAGTCAGTAATATACCGCCCCCCCCCCTAATGCATAGGACAACACTGAAGCTACCCTTGACAGTAGCTACCAATTGAATGGACTTGCGACAGAATGACTTTAATAATCGTATGGACTTGCGACAGAATGATTTTAGCCGTGCACTGGACTTACGACCGAATGACTCTTCACCCACGATATGCGGTTTTTTCCGACATAGCTCATTTAAATACTAGAATCAATTTTGGGAGCATTTTGGTTTTTCATAGACCATATTTAAAATATTAAAAATGTTTAACAAACTCATACATTTTTTTAACTAAACGTACATGTTTAGATTGAGTACTTCATGCCTAAGCGTCGAACAACAGTTTTTAAGGAACACCACATGAAAATATGGAGTCATGTACTTTCCAGATAGGGCAAACGTAGTCATGCCAAACTCAATGCATCCAAAAAGTGCGTACCCCATTCTTGTTGTATTATTCATCCCTACAATGTGGTAGTAAAGCTGAGGCCTTGTGGGGTCACTCAAAATAAAAGCAGTTGCTACACAAACAAAAGCACACCACGACTGAGGAACAAATTCAATGAGTGCCTCCTGCAATGTGCAATTATGAAAACAAAATGATCTTAGTGTCTGGTTGTCTGCTGGTTTCTGGTTTTGCATCGCATCATTCCAAACAACAATAATGTCATTAGAATGCTGCCGATGCTCGAAAATAGTGTATACTGCATACGTATGTTATAGTATATAGGATGAACAGAGAGGTGATTCAAGTTAAAAAACTCAGAAGGCTGATTTAATTGACGTCCAAATTTGAGCCATTGATATATTGATGAGAGCACAAACCAAAAAGCATAAAAATCCTAAACAATAAGCTTTAAAAGTGAAGTACACTTGTTATTATTATCACAATTATAAGCTAACAAGGCGATTATAACTCTAAAGACTTCAAAGCAAAACTGAAAACACTACTTCCGGAAAAAGATCCATTACTATAAAAAACTTTGATGCATGAATACAATGATGCTGATTTTAGAATATTGTTATTTTGTAAATACTTGAGTGGACTCTTAAGTTAGTAGTTTTGTAAATCGTTTGACGTGACGTAACGAACGATAGTAGTTACTTTTGGTTAATTTGACCGGGTTTTCCCGCCGTTTCGGAGGCCGCACGGCGGGTTTCTCGCCGAAAAAACCGCACAGAAAATAGCCGAAAAAACCGCACGGCGGGTTGCGAATTTCTCGCCGAAAAAACCGCACGGCGGGTTATCGATTTATTGATTTTATTGATTTTATTGATTTTATTGATTTTATTGATTTTATTGATTTTATTGATTTTATTGATTTTATTGATTTTTATCCCGCCATTGCAGGTTATTGATTATCTCTCTTGACAGCTGCGGACATGGTTTTGCAAATTTAACCTAACCCACTAACTTAACCTAACCTACCCTGTGCATTCGTGTATAGTGGATATATACTGGTAAGGATATATGATGGCGAGTGTTGCTAACCTAACCTAAACCTAATGTTGGGTTGACTTGTTGGATATATGGTGAGTAGCGTTGATGGGTTTCTTGCGTTGTTGCAAAATTTCCGGGCGGGTTGCGAACTTGGCGGGTTGCGAATTTTGGCGACTAGCGAATTTGACGGATTCCGCACAGGCTGTTGCTATTTCCCGCCAATCAATTGTCCCGCCAATCAATACTATATCCCGCCAATCAATTATCCCACCGCTGGCGGCTTCTTCTCGCCAATCAATATCCCGCCACTGCAGGTTATTGATTTTTATCCTGCCAATCAATATCCCGCCACTGCAGACTGACATGTATCCCGCCTATGTTCCCGTCGCGTTATTGATTATCCCGCCTATGTTCCTCCCGCGTTATTGATTATCCCCATCCTGGTCTGTGGGAAGCATGGCGTGCTGCTGCGTCCTTGGGTTGTCACTGCCCTTGGCTCGCCATGATGTCCTGCAACGTTTTGATGTCATGGAAGCTATCATGGTGCGCTGGCATGATGTCCTGGACTCGATACACTGTCCGCCATTTTGCCTGCTGTATGTGCCTCCTGAGTCCGCCATTGCCCGTCCTGCGGGAAGCCTGCTGTAGCTGCAGACGGTGAGGCTGCCGCCGCCCGCCGCCGCTCTAGGCTTGCTCGCGCTTGCCCTGAGCCTGCTGTCATTGCTATAGGGAAAGACCCTTTAAATGCTCTCTGCAGTCTGTTGTAGCCGTGGGGGGGGGGGAGGGGGGGTAGCGCAAGACCATTTAAATGCCTTCTGCAGTCTATTGTAGCCGTGGGGGTAGCTAGAGACCCTTTAAATGCTCTCTGCAGCCGTGGGGGGGTGGGGTGTGCTGTACCCTGGACACACTGTTGCCGTGGGTGGGGCTTTACCGCTGTCGCATGGTGACTGTATACTATGTATGGGATCGTGCACAAGCTACGTCGCATCAAAAAGTATTGGCTTGTGAACATTTTAAGACTCGAGAGCGGACGTAAAAGTAACAGCTTAATTTTGCGCATTGGGTTTGCCAGTGCGTTCAGCTTTGTCCTGCACGGTATAGATATGTATGCAATTGTGCACAAGCTATGTCGCATGAAGTATTGGCTACGTAACACTGAAATGGTCTGTATATGAATCAATTTGTCTTTTGAATTACATTTTATATGAAATGTTTTCGTGAGCAATGCATATATTTTTATAATAAACCCATCAACACGTGTTTTTAAATGCCAATTGTTTTTTTATTACAGTTTTAAAAATTTTGTTTACAAGTTTTTTAAAATTTTGTTTACAAGTTTTTTTAAATTTTGTTTACAAGTTTTTATAATTATTTTTTAATTCTTATTTTCTATAATGTTTACAAATTATTTTTTACTATTTTGTTTTTAAACTTAACATTTTAAAAATCTTTACAGACTAAACAATTTTTTTTATAAATGTTTACAAACTAAATTGATTTTTTAAATTATGTGTAAATTATTTTTTACACTAACTTATTTCTCAAAGTTAATTTTTTTAAAAATTACATTACATATATTTTGTGCTTCACTATACATAACTTAACTTTATATATTATTTTTAAACGTAACGTAATTATTTTTACATACATGTTTCTATGTCCTATATTCATCTTGTTTGTATTTGCAAATATATTTTTGTACAATTTCTAAAATTTTATAGGTTCGCCAAAACATACAATGTCCGCACATTTTTATTCTCGGCTCGTACTTGTACATGAAAATTCTTTCACCGTATAGGGTTATTTTCCGAATATAGTCTAAACCAGGGTTTTCAGTCCAGGCTTTGACGTTGCTTGGGTTGTTTTCACACACTAAGCATTCGTTGTTTTCCACTTGTCTTGTTACTTTACACCAGTTCTCAATATTTGTGAACTTCTTTAATTTAATCCATACATCGTATGGTGTATTTAAGCTGTAAGCAATTCTTAATTCTTTCAGCTTTACTTGTTCTTCACAATCTATACAGTACCGTTTGTTGTTATACATTACGGTATGTAAACTTGTTGGTTTAAAGTTTAACTAGCAAAACCGGCACGACTCACACATCAAACTTTGTAGAGTATTCATTTTGTTTTCAACATGGATATCATCTGTTTTATTGCCATTGACAACTGCAATGCTATATATTCATCTTTTTTGTTTTCGCAAATGTATTTTTGTACAACTTCCATGTCTGTCACAATCATGCAGTATTCACACAATTTGATTTCAGGCATGTAATTGTATACGTATACTGTTTCTCCGTATAGCGAAACCATGCGAATATATTTTGAATTAGGATCTTTTGTAGTGCCTTTTATACAAGGAATTTTCTTGCATACAAAACAATCGATGTTTGACAAACTTCTTGTTACTTTACACCAATTTTTAATGTTTTCGAATCTACGAAAGTCAATCCATTTATCGTATGGTGTATTTAAATATTTTGCAACTCTTTCGTCTTTCTTTTTTTCGCAAGTTTTACATCTTGCACAGTACTGTTTGTTGTTATACTCGACGGTTTGCAAACTTGTCATACAGTTTCTGCTTTGCAAATGTGACGGTATATAGTTCAACTTGCAGAACTGGCACGCCTCACACAACAAACTTTGCAGTGTATTCATATTGTTTTCAACACGAATTAAACTTGATTCATAGACAATTGCAATGCTTTATATTCGTCTTCTTTGTACTTGCAAATATATTCGTGAGCATTCTTTAAAACTTTTGCAGAGCTTCGGCACAATAAACAATAACCGCATACTTTAATTTCCGGCATGTACTTGTATATGAACACAATCTCGCCATACAGAGACATGCCGTGAACAAATTCTGCATCCGGGCCTTCTGTAGATGATGGTTTATCATACGGATCGTATTCGCACACAAAACAATCTGTTTTCTCGAAACGTCTGGTTACTTCACACCAATTGTTAATATTGTCAAACTTATCAAAGTCAATCCATTCGTCATACGGTGTATTTAGACATTCAGTCACTTTTTCAACTTTTTTCTTTTCTTGCACTTTGCATTGCGCACAGTATTGTTTGTTTTTATACTCCACTGTTTGCAAACTTAACGGCATATAGTTCAACCAGCAAAACTGGCATGCCTCACACAACAAACTCTGCCGTGTATTCATATTGTTTTCAACACGAATTACACTTGTTCCATTGACATTTGCATTGCTTTATATTCGTCTTCCTTGTAGTTGCGAATATATTCTTGAACATTCTCCAAAACTCTCGAGCTTCGCCAAAACATACAATAGTTACACACTTTAATTTTCGGCATGTACTTGTATATGTATACAGTTTCCCCATACAGAGATACACTATGAATATATTGTACATCAGGTTCTCCTGTGGATGAAACGATATCATGAGGATCGTATTCACACACAAAACAATCTGTTTTGTCCAAACTTCTGGTTACTTCACACCAATTGTCAACAAAATCGAACTTCTCAAAGTCAATCCATTCATCGTACGGTGTATTTAGACATTCAGCCACTTTTTCATCTTTTTTCTTTTCTTGCGCTTCACATCGCGCACAGTATTGTTCGTTTTTATACTCAATTAATTGCAAACTTGACGTCATATAGTTTATGCTTTGCAAATTTGACGGCATATAGTTCAACCAGCAGAACTGGCATGCGTCACACCACAAACTTTCTAGAGTTATTGTATTCATGTTTTTCGCACAACAAACTTTACAATTTGCAATCTTGAGTTAAGAACAACACAAGGTTTTCAATTTCATCGTAGTGCATTTCAATTTGCGGACCCAACCATCCTTCGTATTTCACAGACGTTTTTTCTGAAACCGGGCAGTGCAACACAAGTTTTGAATACTTTTCGTCGTTGAAGTATGTGAGATTGAGGTTTTCAATGTTATCCTCTGGCGTTTGAATGTAAACGTTGTGATCATGGACACCCCGAATGAACTTCAGTAACAACTTGCCGGTGACAAGTGAGAATTCAACTGTTGTGGATTCAGTTTCGTTTCGCAATCGACCAACGTAAATGTAGTTGCACTGCTTATAATTGTTCCATGTTTTTCGTGCCAAAAGTCGATCACCAATCTAAAATTAAAAACATTATTACAGAATATTGATTATCGATTATTAGGGTTGAAAATTGAGCTTGATTTCTTAGCTCAAAACAAAATTTAAGCTCGAAAAAAAGTGAGCAAAATGTATAGCTTATTTTAACTCAAAAAGTGAGCGTTATTTCTGCGCTCATTTGAACTCAAAAAAAGTGAGCGTTATTTCTGCGCTCAATTGAGCTGAAACATTTGACTCAAATAATGAGAAAAAAAATAAAACTTACAATTTTTGAATTTGGGTTTTTGAAAAAATCCGCTTTGTTCGTTTTTTCAATTATTGGTTTATCCCAATTTTTACACAATAAAGGATCGTAAGATTCAAAGTGTTCCATGGTAGATGTTTACTGCTCGACTGTCAAATCGTGACTGAGGACGCACAGAAACGTTACGATGTTATATTAACGAACAGAGTCTGTAATTCCGAGAATTTCAGCAGGGTACTCTGGAAATAAATTGACGCAGTATGTTCTGTTTTCAGTATGTGATGCTTTTTCAATTTTATTATAAATTCGACAAACTTGCGGAAAACTGAGATCCCATTTTTCCCATTTATTTTCCCATTTCACGCGTGGTTTGACTGTAGGTTGTTCTAAAATGCCGGTCTTTATAACAGCTATCTGTCCGTAAATATGAATAGTAAAATCAACAGTGTACAATCCGTCCGCCATAGCTCAACCTTGAACAGCGACTGAATGTATAAATACAGGAAACAGTTAGTTTTACTTTCATTTCACTTAAAATGGCTGACCAAAGTGTACGTCGATCCTATCTAAATCACAAATTAGCCGGAAGTTTTTCTGGTTTGAGCGGATTTTTGGCGAACAGAAAAAAGTGGACTGATAAAAAACTAGTGAAAAAAGAACTTTCAAAGCTGATTGCTTACTCTTTGCATAAAGATATACGACGCAAATTTCCTAGAAAGAAAGTGTTTTTTAATTTTATTAATCAAAACTATGCGTCGGATCTCAAAGACATTAGCAACATTGCAGAATGGAACAATTGCAATTACTTTGTACTTATTGTTATTGATTCGTTCAGCAAAAAAGCATTTGTACGTATGCTGAAAGATAAATCATCAAGTTCAATGATTCGTGCGTTCAAATCTATATTTCAAGAAGCTGGAACCACGCCAATGACATTGTTTACAGATATGGGAAAAGAATATAGAAATAAAAAATTTAGACAGTTCTTAAAAGAAAATAGAATTGTGAATTACCATATCTACTCGTATATTAAAAGTACATTCAGCGAAAGGTTTATTCGTACTCTTTTTACAAAACTCGAACGCTACATGACAGAAAGGAATACATTAAAAATTGATGACAAAATTCAAGACTTTGTCAAGGCTTACAACAATAGTTTTCATAAAACAATCCAGACCACACCTAATAAAGTGACAAAAAAGAACGAGTTTGAGATATGGCATAGGATATTTAAAAATTTGCTGCAAAACCAGACAGCAAAGCCAGCAAAGTTTGCTATTGGGGATCAAGTTAGAATTTCAAGAGCCAAGATGTTGTTCGAAAAAGGTACATTTTTTGTATATAGCTTATAAATTTGCATTATATTAAAGTATTATTATACCAGTATAACTTACATTACTTAAAAAAACGTTAAAATAACGAATTATTTCTAGGATCTGCGGAAAATTGGAGCAGGGAAATCTTTGTTATAGCAGCTGTACAAAAAACTAATCCTATAACATACTTGTTAAAAGATCTAAATAATGAAGGTAGGTGTTTGTTAGATGAAAAAAACCGGATCAATAAAAAGTGAGCGCTCTTTTTGCGCCCACTTTGACTCAAAAAAAGTGAGCGCTCTTTTTGCGCTCATTTTGACTCAAGAAAAGTGAGCGCTCTTTTTGCGCTCATTTTAACTCAAAAAAGTGAGCGCTCTTTTTGCGCTCATTTTACCTCAAAAAAAGTGACCGTTCTTTTTGCGCTCATTTTAACTCAAAAAAGTGAGCGCTCTTTTTGCGCTCATTTTAACTCAAAAAAGTGAGCGCTTTTTTTGCGCTCATTTTACCTCAAAAAAAGTGAGCGTTCTTTTTGCGCTCATTTTAACTCAAAAAAGTGAGCGCTCTTTTTGCGCTCATTTTAACTCAAAAAAGTGAGCGCTCTTTGTGCGCTCATTTTAACTCAAAAAAGTGAGCGCTCTTTTTGCGCTCATTTTACCTCAAAAAAGTGAGCGCTCTTTTTGCGCTCATTTTAAAAATGATCGCAAATTTTTTTTATAAAAAAGTAAAATTTCATCGCAAATTTTTTTCATAAAAAAGTAAAATTTCATGAGAAAAGAATGAGCTAAATTTTTTAAGTTGAAAATCAGGGTAAATTATTTCTTGTTTAAAAAAAATCTTTGTCTATATTATTTCAGATATAACAGGAGGGTTTTACGAGCAAGAACTTAATTTAGTTTAAAATGTTTTCACGCTCTGTCATTGAAAACGTTGCTCCTCCGAGCATATGCTGTACGCTTTCGAGTTACAGCAACAATTCACCATCAAATACAGCTACTAATTTTATTGCAGAACTGCCTAATGAGTTGAAATTACCTCCAAATTTGTATGAAGTAGCTCTAGTTAGCTTAAAATACACACCAGCAAAACCAAAACGCATTGCACGCAGCATTGAAACCTCGCCATTGTTTCCAAATTTAACACCTCCAGAGGTTTTAGCAGGAAAAATCAAGAAATCTACCAACGATCTGTTCACGTTTCTCTCCGATATTCGTCAAGCGTTAAAAGAGCAAGAAATTCCATTCTCGTTTTCATGTTTTCCTGTTACACCGCCAGATACTGTGATTATTAGTGCAGTAAACGAGGGACCAGCAAAAGGACAATTTGTGATTATACCAAATGAATTAGCTATTGTATTCGGATTTAATAGAAATCAATTTCCATATGGAAACGTTCCAGCTTTGAGTATTATTTCTATGGATGCATTTAAAAACATTCCATTAAATACTGAATTTGATATAAGAATGGAAACGTTCACAGATTATCAAAATTTGGTAACCATTCGCCAACCGTTTCAAAGCGTTGTTCCTTTTGCTAGACAAAACAGTCAAGGAGATGAAGATCCAAAAAAGTTTTTTGAACGATTAAATACAAAAATGAAGAAATATTTTAAAAAGTTTGAAATAATTATAGAACCAGACGATGGCAAAGCTGTTTTTGAATTTGAGGATTTTGGTAATTCGAAAAGCTTTAGTGTGCTGCCTGTAAAAATACTGGAATGCTTAGGATTTTTAGATGAAAAATTCAAGATTGGGCTTTATGTATCAAGTGTTAACTTTGATATGGATAAGTACAATGAAATTAAAGATGAAGAAACGTTAGACTTTCGATTTTCAATTGATCATGTATACTATGCACCAATGAAAGAACCCACCTCGCTAGCGGTGGATGATGTGTTAGAAGAAATAAACCAAAGTATAGAAACACGCATATTCAATGACATGGAAATCAACTTTGTTATACAAAATGGCGACATTTATGTAGAAAATTTGGATGAAAAAGTATCTGTGCAACTGCCTCCTGCAGTTAATCAACTCTTAAGTATTCCAAAAAACCAAGTGTTTGTTCGCGATACAAGAGTGAAAGTTGGTTTAGATATTCAAGAGGAAGAAAAAGAAAAAGAAATTGAAAAAGAAGAAATTGGCGAAGATGATGATAAAATAACTGCAACTGCAAAACGAATTGTAGTTCTGAGTGATATTGTACAGAACCAGTACTATAATCATCACGTTTTACCAATTTTGCAAGATTCTGATTTGAGTCATGAGGATATAAACAAAACGATTGTCTACTTTAACCCAGTCATATTTTTGCCTTTGAGCCGTGCGGACATACGTCAGATTCATGTGCAACTAGTCGACGAATTTGCAAGACAACTTGATTTTGGAAACGACAGTGAAACGAGTTTGAAATTGCACTTTAAACCGAGATATTAGTCACGATGAGGCAAGTCAATTGTGACGACGAAAAATGCGTTTTGCAAGAACCGTCGTATATTCAAACTGGAAATGGAGGAATTGCTGGTGGTATCTATACTGGCAGCTCTGGTGTTGCACCTGAAGAATCTTCATACCTGGTTCCAATGACATTTTTCAAAAAGAAACATGAAACAACTAGAAAAGTTAAACGAGTAAGGAAGAAGCATATTCAACGAGGAGGTGGGAAAAAGAAGAAAAGTGTTAAGAAACCCAAGAGGTTACAAGCAGGAAGAGGACGAAAACCTAAGAAATCGCTGTTTTACACAAGAAAAAACACTGCAAAGAAACAAAAGTGTCATCGTCGAAACAAAAAATAGTATAAATAATGCTTTTTTCTAGTCAAACTGCTCATTTGAATACCAACCTTCAAGGTGAACACATCTCTCATCATGGATATCAACAACATTTTTGACGAAAAACCAACCGTTTACGAAACATCTAAAAAGTCGCTGAGTTCAGAGTTAAATTTAGTAGAGTTACCGCCTACTAATATAAGTGAACTTACAATTACAGACTATATCCAATGCTATTCCTTACTAAGTACTAAGGATAGCCACAACCCACTGGAGTTCAGATGGGTATACGATGGGTACGGTTCGCTACAAGATTGTATGCTAGGCTTAGACGTAAGAATTGTCAAGCAGGACGGTAAAGCATGCGAAGCAACTGACATCGTAGCTCCAACCAACTTGTTTTTTCATGCGCTGTTTTCAAATCTACAATTGTATTTGAACGGACAGCTGGTACTGGATACATCTAATTTTTATCCATGGTCAGCCTACCTGCAAAGAGCTTTGGGAACGAGTCAGCTTGAAAAAGATGGATACTTGAAAGATGAAATGTGGTATCTAAATACTACGCCTAATACGTATGCTGCCACTGACGCTGGATTTAATGCAAGATATCAATTGACACAAAACTCGAAACAGTTCTATTTACTTGGATCTCTGCTTGGAAATTTTTTCAACCAGAACAGATATATTCCAAGTGGGACCGAATGTCGAATTATTTTAAAACGAAGCGATCCTTACTTGTATTTGGATTGTGGAAAAAACGATAAAGCTGGATTTTCTGGTTGCCCGTATAAAGCAGAAATTACAGAGGCTGTTTTTTATGCTGCAAAGAAGACAGTTTCGCAAGATGTTGTGAATTTACATCGACAACAGCTATCAAACAATGAAACATTTAAATATGTAACGAATGAAGTCCAAATGAAAGCCATTTCAGTACCAAAAGGATTGTCATCGGTAACTTCTGACGGAATTGTTATTGGAAAAATACCAAAACTAATGGTATTCTGTATGCTGGATTCTGAAGCTTTTAATGGAAATATGATGAAATCAGCATTTAATTTTGAAAATTTCAATATAAGTGAACTGAATGTCACTTGGAATGGAGAAAACGTGGAAAATCGAGTAATTCCATACAGTTTCAAAGGTGACGACGCGACAGCTGGTGACAACTTTTTAGTTGCTCTAAGAACGTTGCGGAAGACAGTCGCATTTAAAACTTTGGGAAATGGAATCTCGAGAGATAATTATCTCAAAGGTAAAGTATAAAAACACAATATTGACTTAGCATGGCAGCAGCAGTCTAGCATAGCTAGCATAGCTTAATAATTTGCGTTTTTGTACTTTACAGGTAATGTATTTACTGCTGTTGAACTTTTACCAAACATTGGAAACGCTCTGTCTGTAAACCGAAAAGGCCAAGTAAAAATTGGATTGAAATTCAAGAAACCATTGGATAAAGCCATAACCGTACTTGTCTATTGCTTGTACCAAGGAGTATTTGAACTGGATAGAAACAAACAAATACATTTCGAGCACTGAAAATATGAACACAAGTTCTATTCGAGAAGCACTTCGTAGACTACTATTAGATTTAAATATAGATATACCTTTATATATTGTAGCAGCTGATACTTTGTTAGAAGAAGTAAAATTCGATACTTATCCTATAGCTATCGTGCAAAATGTAGATAGTATTAATAATAACGGATCCCATTGGGTGGCATGGTTCATCAAATCCGAACGTGAATGTGAATTCTTTGATAGCTTCGGCAAATTTGTAAATAGTTATAATATAGAAAAACCAAATATTTGTATAACTAATGTAAACTGTAGGCAGCTCCAAAGCGATTATTCGTACGTTTGTGGGCAATATTGTATATACTATTTGTACGCTAGAATTATAGGTATATCTTATAGAAATATATTAGACTCTTTTACTACTTTTTGTAATGTTAATGATAAGAAAGTTGAACGTTTTGTAAATTTGATTCCAAATTTTAATCCGTATGTTATTTACAACAGACAAGAAAAATGTCTTGTTAATTCATGTTATTGTAATTGTTTCAAATAATTCCGGATAATGAAATTGTGAACTTAGACAAATTGATAAAATAATAATTTATAAGAAAAAAAATGTTAATTTAACTAATCAGAAAAAATTGTAATCCAAAAATGTTAATTTAAATAATCACTCAAAAATTCATAATAAATCTATTTTGTTTTTATAATTTTAAATCAGTCGTTGTTGACACTTTATTCAGCATGGACGTCATAAATTTTGAGTTGCTGCATCCTTTTACAATGTCTGTCATAGGATGCACCGGGTCTGGAAAGACATTCATGGTTAAAGAGTTAATTAGACGCAGACATGAAATCATATCTAAACAATTGGATAAAGTCGTGTACGTGTACTGCGATTTTCAACCTATTTTTTACTAGATGCAAGCAGAAAATGATAATATTATATTCACTAATAACATTCAAGACATTGAAGAATTGGCTACAGATTGAACGTTAGTTATAGTTGATGACCAGATGGATTTACTTACGAAAGGCGATAGCTTGGAACTAATAACTAGATTTTTTGTAAAGCATGCGCATCACAGAGGAGTTTCCATTGTACTTATTCTACAAAATGCATTTAAAAAACAGTTGCGAGAAGTCAATATTAATTCCCAGTATTTAATTATGTTTGATTAACCACGTGATTGAAGTACAAGTAAGAGATTAGCGTCTCAAATATGTCCAAATAATATAAAATTTCTACAAGATGCGTATATAAAAGCAGTTAAATTGCGTAAGTTTGGTCATTTGATGATGGACTTGCATCCAAGAAGCACGAACGTAAAATACTGGTGTCGTTCACATGTATTCCCAGACAAAAATTGTGAAGCCTACTCATCAGCATAATAACTAGGCTAGAGACAGAATGCGAGTTTTTATACAAGCTGAGTACATGCAAAAATCCGAAAATTGATATTAAAAGTGCAAGTGAAAATCAGCTTTTGGCTATAGCAGAGTGTTTGAAAAATTATCAAATTTTCTGTACAACTGAATGTTATAAAATCAATAACATTCTAGACAAATTAAATTCCAAAAACTTGAAAAACGTTTTACTGAGGAATTCAGAGCTTATTAAAAAAATTATCTGCACCATATTTTGCGAAATTATAGCTTGTGAAATGTTTTTACAATGGCTAGAGTAATGAAATGTATCGATCCTGATCTTTATAATAAATTAATGCGCATATATCTAGAATCATGCGACACTAATAAACCAGAAACTGATAATTTTGCGGAAAAAATCGATAATAAAATTCAAAAATCACCAGTGAAAAACTTAGATTTAAATGAATTATCTGATTTAAAAGAAGTTTCCCAGCCACTATCTGCTAAAAAAGAAGTTTTTCACCCACCAACTGATTAATTAATAGTGTCTGGCCCACCATCTGATTTAATAGAAGTGTCCGACCCGCCATCTGATTTAATAGAAGTGTCCGACCCACCATCTGTTAGAAACGAATTGCTTCATTTACTGACTACTAAAAAAGAATTGCCTGATTATTGGTTTTGTATTGACAAATTGCCAATAAAGAAAAAACGTTCAAAAAAATAGCCAGTTGCGTAAGTGACGTCAAACAGTTAACATGTATTTTAAAACACTGTGCGTAACCATTATGTGCATGTCATGTGCAATTGGCAATAAAGTAGGGGAGTTGGACCATACACAGTTGAGCGAAAAATTAGAGCTCATTCGATCGAACTTGATGAAAAAGGGGGAGCAGCTAGATAGTCAACACTTGTCCCATTCGCTCGCCGAGTCAGTTCAGTTTCTGCTGTGGACCCTGCTGAAGCAGAGCAAAATTGATCCCAGCGAAAAGCCTGAAATTGCTCAAGATATTGGACTGTTGTATTTATCGATTGGATTGCTGTTGGTTCTGTGCATTTTGAAACTCTATAAATTTTTGAAAAGACTGTACAGTGAGTGGCAAAAACCTATATTGGAGTAATGGAGGAAACATTTACATTTCCACGCGCTGTGAAAACCCAGCCACGAGAGAAAGATCCTAAATATGTCGTAAGTTCTTTTTTTACTAAATAATTTCCTTAAATTATGTGTTTTTTCTTAAATTCTTAAGACAACTGTCTTACAATTTAATCATTTTTTCTTAAAAAATTTCTTGAAAATGAGCCAAACGTTCACAGATTATTAAAATTTGGTAACCATTCGCCAACCGTTTCAAAGCGTTGTTCCTTTTGCTAGACAAAACAGTCAAGGAGATGAAGATCCAAAAAAGTTTTTTGAACGATTAAATACAAAAATGAAGAAATATTTTAAAAAGTTTGAAATAATTATAGAACCAGACGATGGCAAAGCTGTTTTTGAATTTGAGGATTTTGGTAATTCGAAAAGCTTTAGTGTGCTGCCTGTAAAAATACTGGAATGCTTAGGATTTTTAGATGAAAAATTCAAGATTGGGCTTTATGTATCAAGTGTTAACTTTGATATGGATAAGTACAATGAAATTAAAGATGAAGAAACGTTAGACTTTCGATTTTCAATTGATCATGTATACTATGCACCAATGAAAGAACCCACCTCGCTAGCGGTGGATGATGTGTTAGAAGAAATAAACCAAAGTATAGAAACACGCATATTCAATGACATGGAAATCAACTTTGTTATACAAAATGGCGACATTTATGTAGAAAATTTGGATGAAAAAGTATCTGTGCAACTGCCTCCTGCAGTTAATCAACTCTTAAGTATTCCAAAAAACCAAGTGTTTGTTCGCGATACAAGAGTGAAAGTTGGTTTAGATATTCAAGAGGAAGAAAAAGAAAAAGAAATTGAAAAAGAAGAAATTGGCGAAGATGATGATAAAATAACTGCAACTGCAAAACGAATTGTAGTTCTGAGTGATATTGTACAGAACCAGTACTATAATCATCACGTTTTACCAATTTTGCAAGATTCTGATTTGAGTCATGAGGATATAAACAAAACGATTGTCTACTTTAACCCAGTCATATTTTTGCCTTTGAGCCGTGCGGACATACGTCAGATTCATGTGCAACTAGTCGACGAATTTGCAAGACAACTTGATTTTGGAAACGACAGTGAAACGAGTTTGAAATTGCACTTTAAACTGAGATATTAGTCACGATGAGGCAAGTCAATTGTGACGACGAAAAATGCGTTTTGCAAGAACCGTCGTATATTCAAACTGGAAATGGAGGAATTGCTGGTGGTATCTATACTGGCAGCTCTGGTGTTGCACCTGAAGAATCTTCATACCTGGTTCCAATGACATTTTTCAAAAAGAAACATGAAACAACTAGAAAAGTTAAACGAGTAAGGAAGAAGCATATTCAACGAGGAGGTGGGAAAAAGAAGAAAAGTGTTAAGAAACCCAAGAGGTTACAAGCAGGAAGAGGACGAAAACCTAAGAAATCGCTGTTTTACACAAGAAAAAACACTGCAAAGAAACAAAAGTGTCATCGTCGAAACAAAAAATAGTATAAATAATGCTTTTTTCTAGTCAAACTGCTCATTTGAATACCAACCTTCAAGGTGAACACATCTCTCATCATGGATATCAACAACATTTTTGACGAAAAACCAACCGTTTACGAAACATCTAAAAAGTCGCTGAGTTCAGAGTTAAATTTAGTAGAGTTACCGCCTACTAATATAAGTGAACTTACAATTACAGACTATATCCAATGCTATTCCTTACTAAGTACTAAGGATAGCCACAACCCACTGGAGTTCAGATGGGTATACGATGGGTACGGTTCGCTACAAGATTGTATGCTAGGCTTAGACGTAAGAATTGTCAAGCAGGACGGTAAAGCATGCGAAGCAACTGACATCGTAGCTCCAACCAACTTGTTTTTCCATGCGCTGTTTTCAAATCTACAATTGTATTTGAACGGACAGCTGGTACTGGATACATCTAATTTTTATCCATGGTCAGCCTACCTGCAAAAAGCTTTGGGAACGAGTCAGCTTGAAAAAGATGGATACTTGAAAGATGAAATGTGGTATCCAAATACTACGCCTAATACGTATGCTGCCACTGACGCTGGATTTAATGCAAGATATCAATTGACACAAAACTCGAAACAGTTCTATTTACTTGGATCTCTGCTTGGAAATTTTTTCAACCAGAACAGATATATTCCAAGTGGGACCGAATGTCGAATTATTTTAAAACGAAGCGATCCTTACTTGTATTTGGATTGTGGAAAAAACGATAAAGCTGGATTTTCTGGTTGCCCGTATAAAGCAGAAATTACAGACGCTGTTTTTATGCTGCAAAGAAGACAGTTTCGCAAGATGTTGTGAATTTACATCGACAACAGCTATCAAACAATGAAACATTTAAATATGTAACGAATGAAGTCCAAATGAAAGCCATTTCAGTACCAAAAGGATTGTCATCGGTAACTTCTGACGGAATTGTTATTGGAAAAATACCAAAACTAATGGTATTCTGTATGCTGGATTCTGAAGCTTTTAATGGAAATATGATGAAATCAGCATTTAATTTTGAAAATTTCAATATAAGTGAACTGAATGTCACTTGGAATGGAGAAAACGTGGAAAATCGAGTAATTCCATACAGTTTCAAAGGTGACGACGCGACAGCTGGTGACAACTTTTTAGTTGCTCTAAGAACGTTGCGGAAGACAGTCGCATTTAAAACTTTGGGAAATGGAATCTCGAGAGATAATTATCTCAAAGGTAAAGTATAAAAACACAATATTGACTTAGCATGGCAGCAGCAGTCTAGCATAGCTAGCATAGCTTAATAATTTGCGTTTTTGTACTTTACAGGTAATGTATTTACTGCTGTTGAACTTTTACCAAACATTGGAAACGCTCTGTCTGTAAACCGAAAAGGCCAAGTAAAAATTGGATTGAAATTCAAGAAACCATTGGATAAAGCCATAACCGTACTTGTCTATTGCTTGTACCAAGGAGTATTTGAACTGGATAGAAACAAACAAATACATTTCGAGCACTGAAAATATGAACACAAGTTCTATTCGAGAAGCACTTCGTAGACTACTATTAGATTTAAATATAGATATACCTTTATATATTGTAGCAGCTGATACTTTGTTAGAAGAAGTAAAATTCGATACTTATCCTATAGCTATCGTGCAAAATGTAGATAGTATTAATAATAACGGATCCCATTGGGTGGCATGGTTCATCAAATCCGAACGTGAATGTGAATTCTTTGATAGCTTCGGCAAATTTGTAAATAGTTATAATATAGAAAAACCAAATATTTGTATAACTAATGTAAACTGTAGGCAGCTCCAAAGCGATTATTCGTACGTTTGTGGGCAATATTGTATATACTATTTGTACGCTAGAATTATAGGTATATCTTATAGAAATATATTAGACTCTTTTACTACTTTTTGTAATGTTAATGATAAGAAAGTTGAACGTTTTGTAAATTTGATTCCAAATTTTAATCCGTATGTTATTTACAACAGACAAGAAAAATGTCTTGTTAATTCATGTTATTGTAATTGTTTCAAATAATTCCGGATAATGAAATTGTGAACTTAGACAAATTGATAAAATAATAATTTATAAGAAAAAAAATGTTAATTTAACTAATCAGAAAAAATTGTAATCCAAAAATGTTAATTTAAATAATCACTCAAAAATTCATAATAAATCTATTTTGTTTTTATAATTTTAAATCAGTCGTTGTTGACACTTTAATCAGCATGGACGTCATAAATTTTGAGTTGCTGCATCCTTTTACAATGTCTGTCATAGGATGCACCGGGTCTGGAAAGACATTCATGGTTAAAGAGTTAATTAGACGCAGACATGAAATCATATCTAAACAATTGGATAAAGTCGTGTACGTGTACTGCGATTTGCAACCTATTTTTTACCAGATGCAAGCAGAAAATGATAATATTATATTCACTAATAACATTCAAGACATTGAAGAATTGGCTACAGATTGAACGTTAGTTATAGTTGATGACCAGATGGATTTACTTACGAAAGGCGATAGCTTGGAACTAATAACTAGATTTTTTGTAAAGCATGCGCATCACAGAGGAGTTTCCATTGTACTTATTCTACAAAATGCATTTAAAAAACAGTTGCGAGAAGTCAATATTAATTCCCAGTATTTAATTATGTTTGATTAACCACGTGATTGAAGTACAAGTAAAAGATTAGCGTCTCAAATATGTCCAAATAATATAAAATTTCTACAAGATGCGTATATAAAAGCAGTTAAATTGCGTAAGTTTGGTCATTTGATGATGGACTTGCATCCAAGAAGCACGAACGTAAAATACTGGTGTCGTTCACATGTATTCCCAGACAAAAATTGTGAAGCCTACTCATCAGCATAATAACTAGGCTAGAGACAGAATGCGAGTTTTTATACAAGCTGAGTACATGCAAAAATCCGAAAATTGATATTAAAAGTGCAAGTGAAAATCAGCTTTTGGCTATAGCAGAGTGTTTGAAAAATTATCAAATTTTCTGTACAACTGAATGTTATAAAATCAATAACATTCTAGACAAATTAAATTCCAAAAACTTGAAAAACGTTTTACTGAGGAATTCAGAGCTTATTAAAAAAATTATCTGCACCATATTTTGCGAAATTATAGCTTGTGAAATGTTTTTACAATGGCTAGAGTAATGAAATGTATCGATCCTGATCTTTATAATAAATTAATGCGCATATATCTAGAATCATGCGACACTAATAAACCAGAAACTGATAATTTTGCGGAAAAAATCGATAATAAAATTCAAAAATCACCAGTGAAAAACTTAGATTTAAATGAATTATCTGATTTAAAAGAAGTTTCCCAGCCACTATCTGCTAAAAAAGAAGTTTTTCACCCACCAACTGATTAATTAATAGTGTCTGGCCCACCATCTGATTTAATAGAAGTGTCCGACCCGCCATCTGATTTAATAGAAGTGTCCGACCCACCATCTGTTAGAAACGAATTGCTTCATTTACTGACTACTAAAAAAGAATTGCCTGATTATTGGTTTTGTATTGACAAATTGCCAATAAAGAAAAAACGTTCAAAAAAATAGCCAGTTGCGTAAGTGACGTCAAACAGTTAACATGTATTTTAAAACACTGTGCGTAACCATTATGTGCATGTCATGTGCAATTGGCAATAAAGTAGGGGAGTTGGACCATACACAGTTGAGCGAAAAATTAGAGCTCATTCGATCGAACTTGATGAAAAAGGGGGAGCAGCTAGATAGTCAACACTTGTCCCATTCGCTCGCCGAGTCAGTTCAGTTTCTGCTGTGGACCCTGCTGAAGCAGAGCAAAATTGATCCCAGCGAAAAGCCTGAAATTGCTCAAGATATTGGACTGTTGTATTTATCGATTGGATTGCTGTTGGTTCTGTGCATTTTGAAACTCTATAAATTTTTGAAAAGACTGTACAGTGAGTGGCAAAAACCTATATTGGAGTAATGGAGGAAACATTTACATTTCCACGCGCTGTGAAAACCCAGCCACGAGAGAAAGATCCTAAATATGTCGTAAGTTCTTTTTTTACTAAATAATTTCCTTAAATTATGTGTTTTTTCTTAAATTCTTAAGACAACTGTCTTACAATTTAATCATTTTTTCTTAAAAAATTTCTTGAAAATGAGCCAAACGTTCACAGATTATTAAAATTTGGTAACCATTCGCCAACCGTTTCAAAGCGTTGTTCCTTTTGCTAGACAAAACAGTCAAGGAGATGAAGATCCAAAAAAGTTTTTTGAACGATTAAATACAAAAATGAAGAAATATTTTAAAAAGTTTGAAATAATTATAGAACCAGACGATGGCAAAGCTGTTTTTGAATTTGAGGATTTTGGTAATTCGAAAAGCTTTAGTGTGCTGCCTGTAAAAATACTGGAATGCTTAGGATTTTTAGATGAAAAATTCAAGATTGGGCTTTATGTATCAAGTGTTAACTTTGATATGGATAAGTACAATGAAATTAAAGATGAAGAAACGTTAGACTTTCGATTTTCAATTGATCATGTATACTATGCACCAATGAAAGAACCCACCTCGCTAGCGGTGGATGATGTGTTAGAAGAAATAAACCAAAGTATAGAAACACGCATATTCAATGACATGGAAATCAACTTTGTTATACAAAATGGCGACATTTATGTAGAAAATTTGGATGAAAAAGTATCTGTGCAACTGCCTCCTGCAGTTAATCAACTCTTAAGTATTCCAAAAAACCAAGTGTTTGTTCGCGATACAAGAGTGAAAGTTGGTTTAGATATTCAAGAGGAAGAAAAAGAAAAAGAAATTGAAAAAGAAGAAATTGGCGAAGATGATGATAAAATAACTGCAACTGCAAAACGAATTGTAGTTCTGAGTGATATTGTACAGAACCAGTACTATAATCATCACGTTTTACCAATTTTGCAAGATTCTGATTTGAGTCATGAGGATATAAACAAAACGATTGTCTACTTTAACCCAGTCATATTTTTGCCTTTGAGCCGTGCGGACATACGTCAGATTCATGTGCAACTAGTCGACGAATTTGCAAGACAACTTGATTTTGGAAACGACAGTGAAACGAGTTTGAAATTGCACTTTAAACTGAGATATTAGTCACGATGAGGCAAGTCAATTGTGACGACGAAAAATGCGTTTTGCAAGAACCGTCGTATATTCAAACTGGAAATGGAGGAATTGCTGGTGGTATCTATACTGGCAGCTCTGGTGTTGCACCTGAAGAATCTTCATACCTGGTTCCAATGACATTTTTCAAAAAGAAACATGAAACAACTAGAAAAGTTAAACGAGTAAGGAAGAAGCATATTCAACGAGGAGGTGGGAAAAAGAAGAAAAGTGTTAAGAAACCCAAGAGGTTACAAGCAGGAAGAGGACGAAAACCTAAGAAATCGCTGTTTTACACAAGAAAAAACACTGCAAAGAAACAAAAGTGTCATCGTCGAAACAAAAAATAGTATAAATAATGCTTTTTTCTAGTCAAACTGCTCATTTGAATACCAACCTTCAAGGTGAACACATCTCTCATCATGGATATCAACAACATTTTTGACGAAAAACCAACCGTTTACGAAACATCTAAAAAGTCGCTGAGTTCAGAGTTAAATTTAGTAGAGTTACCGCCTACTAATATAAGTGAACTTACAATTACAGACTATATCCAATGCTATTCCTTACTAAGTACTAAGGATAGCTACAACCCACTGGAGTTCAGATGGGTATACGATGGGTACGGTTCGCTACAAGATTGTATGCTAGGCTTAGAAGTAAGAATTGTCAAGCAGGACGGTAAAGCATGCGAAGCAACTGACATCGTAGCTCCAACCAACTTGTTTTTCCATGCGCTGTTTTCAAATCTACAATTGTATTTGAACGGACAGCTGGTACTGGATACATCTAATTTTTATCCATGGTCAGCCTACCTGCAAAAAGCTTTGGGAACGAGTCAGCTTGAAAAAGATGGATACTTGAAAGATGAAATGTGGTATCCAAATACTACGCCTAATACGTATGCTGCCACTGACGCTGGATTTAATGCAAGATATCAATTGACACAAAACTAGAAACAGTTCTATTTACTTGGATCTCTGCTTGGAAATTTTTTCAACCAGAACAGATATATTCCAAGTGGGACCGAATGTCGAATTATTTTAAAACGAAGCGATCCTTACTTGTATTTGGATTGTGGAAAAAACGATAAAGCTGGATTTTCTGGTTGCCCGTATAAAGCAGAAATTACAGACGCTGTTTTTATGCTGCAAAGAAGACAGTTTCGCAAGATGTTGTGAATTTACATCGACAACAGCTATCAAACAATGAAACATTTAAATATGTAACGAATGAAGTCCAAATGAAAGCCATTTCAGTACCAAAAGGATTGTCATCGGTAACTTCTGACGGAATTGTTATTGGAAAAATACCAAAACTAATGGTATTCTGTATGCTGGATTCTGAAGCTTTTAATGGAAATATGATGAAATCAGCATTTAATTTTGAAAATTTCAATATAAGTGAACTGAATGTCACTTGGAATGGAGAAAACGTGGAAAATCGAGTAATTCCATACAGTTTCAAAGGTGACGACGCGACAGCTGGTGACAACTTTTTAGTTGCTCTAAGAACGTTGCGGAAGACAGTCGCATTTAAAACTTTGGGAAATGGAATCTCGAGAGATAATTATCTCAAAGGTAAAGTATAAAAACACAATATTGACTTAGCATGGCAGCAGCAGTCTAGCATAGCTAGCATAGCTTAATAATTTGCGTTTTTGTACTTTACAGGTAATGTATTTACTGCTGTTGAACTTTTACCAAACATTGGAAACGCTCTGTCTGTAAACCGAAAAGGCCAAGTAAAAATTGGATTGAAATTCAAGAAACCATTGGATAAAGCCATAACCGTACTTGTCTATTGCTTGTACCAAGGAGTATTTGAACTGGATAGAAACAAACAAATACATTTCGAGCACTGAAAATATGAACACAAGTTCTATTCGAGAAGCACTTCGTAGACTACTATTAGATTTAAATATAGATATACCTTTATATATTGTAGCAGCTGATACTTTGTTAGAAGAAGTAAAATTCGATACTTATCCTATAGCTATCGTGCAAAATGTAGATAGTATTAATAATAACGGATCCCATTGGGTGGCATGGTTCATCAAATCCGAACGTGAATGTGAATTCTTTGATAGCTTCGGCAAATTTGTAAATAGTTATAATATAGAAAAACCAAATATTTGTATAACTAATGTAAACTGTAGGCAGCTCCAAAGCGATTATTCGTACGTTTGTGGGCAATATTGTATATACTATTTGTACGCTAGAATTATAGGTATATCTTATAGAAATATATTAGACTCTTTTACTACTTTTTGTAATGTTAATGATAAGAAAGTTGAACGTTTTGTAAATTTGATTCCAAATTTTAATCCGTATGTTATTTACAACAGACAAGAAAAATGTCTTGTTAATTCATGTTATTGTAATTGTTTCAAATAATTCCGGATAATGAAATTGTGAACTTAGACAAATTGATAAAATAATAATTTATAAGAAAAAAAATGTTAATTTAACTAATCAGAAAAAATTGTAATCCAAAAATGTTAATTTAAATAATCACTCAAAAATTCATAATAAATCTATTTTGTTTTTATAATTTTAAATCAGTCGTTGTTGACACTTTATTCAGCATGGACGTCATAAATTTTGAGTTGCTGCATCCTTTTACAATGTCTGTCATAGGATGCACCGGGTCTGGAAAGACATTCATGGTTAAAGAGTTAATTAGACGCAGACATGAAATCATATCTAAACAATTGGATAAAGTCGTGTACGTGTACTGCGATTTTCAACCTATTTTTTACTAGATGCAAGCAGAAAATGATAATATTATATTCACTAATAACATTCAAGACATTGAAGAATTGGCTACAGATTGAACGTTAGTTATAGTTGATGACCAGATGGATTTACTTACGAAAGGCGATAGCTTGGAACTAATAACTAGATTTTTTGTAAAGCATGCGCATCACAGAGGAGTTTCCATTGTACTTATTCTACAAAATGCATTTAAAAAACAGTTGCGAGAAGTCAATATTAATTCCCAGTATTTAATTATGTTTGATTAACCACGTGATTGAAGTACAAGTAAGAGATTAGCGTCTCAAATATGTCCAAATAATATAAAATTTCTACAAGATGCGTATATAAAAGCAGTTAAATTGCGTAAGTTTGGTCATTTGATGATGGACTTGCATCCAAGAAGCACGAACGTAAAATACTGGTGTCGTTCACATGTATTCCCAGACAAAAATTGTGAAGCCTACTCATCAGCATAATAACTAGGCTAGAGACAGAATGCGAGTTTTTATACAAGCTGAGTACATGCAAAAATCCGAAAATTGATATTAAAAGTGCAAGTGAAAATCAGCTTTTGGCTATAGCAGAGTGTTTGAAAAATTATCAAATTTTCTGTACAACTGAATGTTATAAAATCAATAACATTCTAGACAAATTAAATTCCAAAAACTTGAAAAACGTTTTACTGAGGAATTCAGAGCTTATTAAAAAAATTATCTGCACCATATTTTGCGAAATTATAGCTTGTGAAATGTTTTTACAATGGCTAGAGTAATGAAATGTATCGATCCTGATCTTTATAATAAATTAATGCGCATATATCTAGAATCATGCGACACTAATAAACCAGAAACTGATAATTTTGCGGAAAAAATCGATAATAAAATTCAAAAATCACCAGTGAAAAACTTAGATTTAAATGAATTATCTGATTTAAAAGAAGTTTCCCAGCCACTATCTGCTAAAAAAGAAGTTTTTCACCCACCAACTGATTAATTAATAGTGTCTGGCCCACCATCTGATTTAATAGAAGTGTCCGACCCGCCATCTGATTTAATAGAAGTGTCCGACCCACCATCTGTTAGAAACGAATTGCTTCATTTACTGACTACTAAAAAAGAATTGCCTGATTATTGGTTTTGTATTGACAAATTGCCAATAAAGAAAAAACGTTCAAAAAAATAGCCAGTTGCGTAAGTGACGTCAAACAGTTAACATGTATTTTAAAACACTGTGCGTAACCATTATGTGCATGTCATGTGCAATTGGCAATAAAGTAGGGGAGTTGGACCATACACAGTTGAGCGAAAAATTAGAGCTCATTCGATCGAACTTGATGAAAAAGGGGGAGCAGCTAGATAGTCAACACTTGTCCCATTCGCTCGCCGAGTCAGTTCAGTTTCTGCTGTGGACCCTGCTGAAGCAGAGCAAAATTGATCCCAGCGAAAAGCCTGAAATTGCTCAAGATATTGGACTGTTGTATTTATCGATTGGATTGCTGTTGGTTCTGTGCATTTTGAAACTCTATAAATTTTTGAAAAGACTGTACAGTGAGTGGCAAAAACCTATATTGGAGTAATGGAGGAAACATTTACATTTCCACGCGCTGTGAAAACCCAGCCACGAGAGAAAGATCCTAAATATGTCGTAAGTTCTTTTTTTACTAAATAATTTCCTTAAATTATGTGTTTTTTCTTAAATTCTTAAGACAACTGTCTTACAATTTAATCATTTTTTCTTAAAAAATTTCTTGAAAATGAGCCAAACGTTCACAGATTATTAAAATTTGGTAACCATTCGCCAACCGTTTCAAAGCGTTGTTCCTTTTGCTAGACAAAACAGTCAAGGAGATGAAGATCCAAAAAAGTTTTTTGAACGATTAAATACAAAAATGAAGAAATATTTTAAAAAGTTTGAAATAATTATAGAACCAGACGATGGCAAAGCTGTTTTTGAATTTGAGGATTTTGGTAATTCGAAAAGCTTTAGTGTGCTGCCTGTAAAAATACTGGAATGCTTAGGATTTTTAGATGAAAAATTCAAGATTGGGCTTTATGTATCAAGTGTTAACTTTGATATGGATAAGTACAATGAAATTAAAGATGAAGAAACGTTAGACTTTCGATTTTCAATTGATCATGTATACTATGCACCAATGAAAGAACCCACCTCGCTAGCGGTGGATGATGTGTTAGAAGAAATAAACCAAAGTATAGAAACACGCATATTCAATGACATGGAAATCAACTTTGTTATACAAAATGGCGACATTTATGTAGAAAATTTGGATGAAAAAGTATCTGTGCAACTGCCTCCTGCAGTTAATCAACTCTTAAGTATTCCAAAAAACCAAGTGTTTGTTCGCGATACAAGAGTGAAAGTTGGTTTAGATATTCAAGAGGAAGAAAAAGAAAAAGAAATTGAAAAAGAAGAAATTGGCGAAGATGATGATAAAATAACTGCAACTGCAAAACGAATTGTAGTTCTGAGTGATATTGTACAGAACCAGTACTATAATCATCACGTTTTACCAATTTTGCAAGATTCTGATTTGAGTCATGAGGATATAAACAAAACGATTGTCTACTTTAACCCAGTCATATTTTTGCCTTTGAGCCGTGCGGACATACGTCAGATTCATGTGCAACTAGTCGACGAATTTGCAAGACAACTTGATTTTGGAAACGACAGTGAAACGAGTTTGAAATTGCACTTTAAACTGAGATATTAGTCACGATGAGGCAAGTCAATTGTGACGACGAAAAATGCGTTTTGCAAGAACCGTCGTATATTCAAACTGGAAATGGAGGAATTGCTGGTGGTATCTATACTGGCAGCTCTGGTGTTGCACCTGAAGAATCTTCATACCTGGTTCCAATGACATTTTTCAAAAAGAAACATGAAACAACTAGAAAAGTTAAACGAGTAAGGAAGAAGCATATTCAACGAGGAGGTGGGAAAAAGAAGAAAAGTGTTAAGAAACCCAAGAGGTTACAAGCAGGAAGAGGACGAAAACCTAAGAAATCGCTGTTTTACACAAGAAAAAACACTGCAAAGAAACAAAAGTGTCATCGTCGAAACAAAAAATAGTATAAATAATGCTTTTTTCTAGTCAAACTGCTCATTTGAATACCAACCTTCAAGGTGAACACATCTCTCATCATGGATATCAACAACATTTTTGACGAAAAACCAACCGTTTACGAAACATCTAAAAAGTCGCTGAGTTCAGAGTTAAATTTAGTAGAGTTACCGCCTACTAATATAAGTGAACTTACAATTACAGACTATATCCAATGCTATTCCTTACTAAGTACTAAGGATAGCCACAACCCACTGGAGTTCAGATGGGTATACGATGGGTACGGTTCGCTACAAGATTGTATGCTAGGCTTAGACGTAAGAATTGTCAAGCAGGACGGTAAAGCATGCGAAGCAACTGACATCGTAGCTCCAACCAACTTGTTTTTCCATGCGCTGTTTTCAAATCTACAATTGTATTTGAACGGACAGCTGGTACTGGATACATCTAATTTTTATCCATGGTCAGCCTACCTGCAAAAAGCTTTGGGAACGAGTCAGCTTGAAAAAGATGGATACTTGAAAGATGAAATGTGGTATCCAAATACTACGCCTAATACGTATGCTGCCACTGACGCTGGATTTAATGCAAGATATCAATTGACACAAAACTCGAAACAGTTCTATTTACTTGGATCTCTGCTTGGAAATTTTTTCAACCAGAACAGATATATTCCAAGTGGGACCGAATGTCGAATTATTTTAAAACGAAGCGATCCTTACTTGTATTTGGATTGTGGAAAAAACGATAAAGCTGGATTTTCTGGTTGCCCGTATAAAGCAGAAATTACAGACGCTGTTTTTATGCTGCAAAGAAGACAGTTTCGCAAGATGTTGTGAATTTACATCGACAACAGCTATCAAACAATGAAACATTTAAATATGTAACGAATGAAGTCCAAATGAAAGCCATTTCAGTACCAAAAGGATTGTCATCGGTAACTTCTGACGGAATTGTTATTGGAAAAATACCAAAACTAATGGTATTCTGTATGCTGGATTCTGAAGCTTTTAATGGAAATATGATGAAATCAGCATTTAATTTTGAAAATTTCAATATAAGTGAACTGAATGTCACTTGGAATGGAGAAAACGTGGAAAATCGAGTAATTCCATACAGTTTCAAAGGTGACGACGCGACAGCTGGTGACAACTTTTTAGTTGCTCTAAGAACGTTGCGGAAGACAGTCGCATTTAAAACTTTGGGAAATGGAATCTCGAGAGATAATTATCTCAAAGGTAAAGTATAAAAACACAATATTGACTTAGCATGGCAGCAGCAGTCTAGCATAGCTAGCATAGCTTAATAATTTGCGTTTTTGTACTTTACAGGTAATGTATTTACTGCTGTTGAACTTTTACCAAACATTGGAAACGCTCTGTCTGTAAACCGAAAAGGCCAAGTAAAAATTGGATTGAAATTCAAGAAACCATTGGATAAAGCCATAACCGTACTTGTCTATTGCTTGTACCAAGGAGTATTTGAACTGGATAGAAACAAACAAATACATTTCGAGCACTGAAAATATGAACACAAGTTCTATTCGAGAAGCACTTCGTAGACTACTATTAGATTTAAATATAGATATACCTTTATATATTGTAGCAGCTGATACTTTGTTAGAAGAAGTAAAATTCGATACTTATCCTATAGCTATCGTGCAAAATGTAGATAGTATTAATAATAACGGATCCCATTGGGTGGCATGGTTCATCAAATCCGAACGTGAATGTGAATTCTTTGATAGCTTCGGCAAATTTGTAAATAGTTATAATATAGAAAAACCAAATATTTGTATAACTAATGTAAACTGTAGGCAGCTCCAAAGCGATTATTCGTACGTTTGTGGGCAATATTGTATATACTATTTGTACGCTAGAATTATAGGTATATCTTATAGAAATATATTAGACTCTTTTACTACTTTTTGTAATGTTAATGATAAGAAAGTTGAACGTTTTGTAAATTTGATTCCAAATTTTAATCCGTATGTTATTTACAACAGACAAGAAAAATGTCTTGTTAATTCATGTTATTGTAATTGTTTCAAATAATTCCGGATAATGAAATTGTGAACTTAGACAAATTGATAAAATAATAATTTATAAGAAAAAAAATGTTAATTTAACTAATCAGAAAAAATTGTAATCCAAAAATGTTAATTTAAATAATCACTCAAAAATTCATAATAAATCTATTTTGTTTTTATAATTTTAAATCAGTCGTTGTTGACACTTTATTCAGCATGGACGTCATAAATTTTGAGTTGCTGCATCCTTTTACAATGTCTGTCATAGGATGCACCGGGTCTGGAAAGACATTCATGGTTAAAGAGTTAATTAGACGCAGACATGAAATCATATCTAAACAATTGGATAAAGTCGTGTACGTGTACTGCGATTTGCAACCTATTTTTTACCAGATGCAAGCAGAAAATGATAATATTATATTCACTAATAACATTCAAGACATTGAAGAATTGGCTACAGATTGAACGTTAGTTATAGTTGATGACCAGATGGATTTACTTACGAAAGGCGATAGCTTGGAACTAATAACTAGATTTTTTGTAAAGCATGCGCATCACAGAGGAGTTTCCATTGTACTTATTCTACAAAATGCATTTAAAAAACAGTTGCGAGAAGTCAATATTAATTCCCAGTATTTAATTATGTTTGATTAACCACGTGATTGAAGTACAAGTAAAAGATTAGCGTCTCAAATATGTCCAAATAATATAAAATTTCTACAAGATGCGTATATAAAAGCAGTTAAATTGCGTAAGTTTGGTCATTTGATGATGGACTTGCATCCAAGAAGCACGAACGTAAAATACTGGTGTCGTTCACATGTATTCCCAGACAAAAATTGTGAAGCCTACTCATCAGCATAATAACTAGGCTAGAGACAGAATGCGAGTTTTTATACAAGCTGAGTACATGCAAAAATCCGAAAATTGATATTAAAAGTGCAAGTGAAAATCAGCTTTTGGCTATAGCAGAGTGTTTGAAAAATTATCAAATTTTCTGTACAACTGAATGTTATAAAATCAATAACATTCTAGACAAATTAAATTCCAAAAACTTGAAAAACGTTTTACTGAGGAATTCAGAGCTTATTAAAAAAATTATCTGCACCATATTTTGCGAAATTATAGCTTGTGAAATGTTTTTACAATGGCTAGAGTAATGAAATGTATCGATCCTGATCTTTATAATAAATTAATGCGCATATATCTAGAATCATGCGACACTAATAAACCAGAAACTGATAATTTTGCGGAAAAAATCGATAATAAAATTCAAAAATCACCAGTGAAAAACTTAGATTTAAATGAATTATCTGATTTAAAAGAAGTTTCCCAGCCACTATCTGCTAAAAAAGAAGTTTTTCACCCACCAACTGATTAATTAATAGTGTCTGGCCCACCATCTGATTTAATAGAAGTGTCCGACCCGCCATCTGATTTAATAGAAGTGTCCGACCCACCATCTGTTAGAAACGAATTGCTTCATTTACTGACTACTAAAAAAGAATTGCCTGATTATTGGTTTTGTATTGACAAATTGCCAATAAAGAAAAAACGTTCAAAAAAATAGCCAGTTGCGTAAGTGACGTCAAACAGTTAACATGTATTTTAAAACACTGTGCGTAACCATTATGTGCATGTCATGTGCAATTGGCAATAAAGTAGGGGAGTTGGACCATACACAGTTGAGCGAAAAATTAGAGCTCATTCGATCGAACTTGATGAAAAAGAGGGAGCAGCTAGATAGTCAACACTTGTCCCATTCGCTCGCCGAGTCAGTTCAGTTTCTGCTGTGGACCCTGCTGAAGCAGAGCAAAATTGATCCCAGCGAAAAGCCTGAAATTGCTCAAGATATTGGACTGTTGTATTTATCGATTGGATTGCTGTTGGTTCTGTGCATTTTGAAACTCTATAAATTTTTGAAAAGACTGTACAGTGAGTGGCAAAAACCTATATTGGAGTAATGGAGGAAACATTTACATTTCCACGCGCTGTGAAAACCCAGCCACGAGAGAAAGATCCTAAATATGTCGTAAGTTCTTTTTTTACTAAATAATTTCCTTAAATTATGTGTTTTTTCTTAAATTCTTAAGACAACTGTCTTACAATTTAATCATTTTTTCTTAAAAAATTTCTTGAAAATGAGCCAAACGTTCACAGATTATTAAAATTTGGTAACCATTCGCCAACCGTTTCAAAGCGTTGTTCCTTTTGCTAGACAAAACAGTCAAGGAGATGAAGATCCAAAAAAGTTTTTTGAACGATTAAATACAAAAATGAAGAAATATTTTAAAAAGTTTGAAATAATTATAGAACCAGACGATGGCAAAGCTGTTTTTGAATTTGAGGATTTTGGTAATTCGAAAAGCTTTAGTGTGCTGCCTGTAAAAATACTGGAATGCTTAGGATTTTTAGATGAAAAATTCAAGATTGGGCTTTATGTATCAAGTGTTAACTTTGATATGGATAAGTACAATGAAATTAAAGATGAAGAAACGTTAGACTTTCGATTTTCAATTGATCATGTATACTATGCACCAATGAAAGAACCCACCTCGCTAGCGGTGGATGATGTGTTAGAAGAAATAAACCAAAGTATAGAAACACGCATATTCAATGACATGGAAATCAACTTTGTTATACAAAATGGCGACATTTATGTAGAAAATTTGGATGAAAAAGTATCTGTGCAACTGCCTCCTGCAGTTAATCAACTCTTAAGTATTCCAAAAAACCAAGTGTTTGTTCGCGATACAAGAGTGAAAGTTGGTTTAGATATTCAAGAGGAAGAAAAAGAAAAAGAAATTGAAAAAGAAGAAATTGGCGAAGATGATGATAAAATAACTGCAACTGCAAAACGAATTGTAGTTCTGAGTGATATTGTACAGAACCAGTACTATAATCATCACGTTTTACCAATTTTGCAAGATTCTGATTTGAGTCATGAGGATATAAACAAAACGATTGTCTACTTTAACCCAGTCATATTTTTGCCTTTGAGCCGTGCGGACATACGTCAGATTCATGTGCAACTAGTCGACGAATTTGCAAGACAACTTGATTTTGGAAACGACAGTGAAACGAGTTTGAAATTGCACTTTAAACTGAGATATTAGTCACGATGAGGCAAGTCAATTGTGACGACGAAAAATGCGTTTTGCAAGAACCGTCGTATATTCAAACTGGAAATGGAGGAATTGCTGGTGGTATCTATACTGGCAGCTCTGGTGTTGCACCTGAAGAATCTTCATACCTGGTTCCAATGACATTTTTCAAAAAGAAACATGAAACAACTAGAAAAGTTAAACGAGTAAGGAAGAAGCATATTCAACGAGGAGGTGGGAAAAAGAAGAAAAGTGTTAAGAAACCCAAGAGGTTACAAGCAGGAAGAGGACGAAAACCTAAGAAATCGCTGTTTTACACAAGAAAAAACACTGCAAAGAAACAAAAGTGTCATCGTCGAAACAAAAAATAGTATAAATAATGCTTTTTTCTAGTCAAACTGCTCATTTGAATACCAACCTTCAAGGTGAACACATCTCTCATCATGGATATCAACAACATTTTTGACGAAAAACCAACCGTTTACGAAACATCTAAAAAGTCGCTGAGTTCAGAGTTAAATTTAGTAGAGTTACCGCCTACTAATATAAGTGAACTTACAATTACAGACTATATCCAATGCTATTCCTTACTAAGTACTAAGGATAGCCACAACCCACTGGAGTTCAGATGGGTATACGATGGGTACGGTTCGCTACAAGATTGTATGCTAGGCTTAGACGTAAGAATTGTCAAGCAGGACGGTAAAGCATGCGAAGCAACTGACATCGTAGCTCCAACCAACTTGTTTTTCCATGCGCTGTTTTCAAATCTACAATTGTATTTGAACGGACAGCTGGTACTGGATACATCTAATTTTTATCCATGGTCAGCCTACCTGCAAAAAGCTTTGGGAACGAGTCAGCTTGAAAAAGATGGATACTTGAAAGATGAAATGTGGTATCCAAATACTACGCCTAATACGTATGCTGCCACTGACGCTGGATTTAATGCAAGATATCAATTGACACAAAACTCGAAACAGTTCTATTTACTTGGATCTCTGCTTGAAAATTTTTTCAACCAGAACAGATATATTCCAAGTGGGACCGAATGTCGAATTATTTTAAAACGAAGCGATCCTTACTTGTATTTGGATTGTGGAAAAAACGATAAAGCTGGATTTTCTGGTTGCCCGTATAAAGCAGAAATTACAGACGCTGTTTTTATGCTGCAAAGAAGACAGTTTCGCAAGATGTTGTGAATTTACATCGACAACAGCTATCAAACAATGAAACATTTAAATATGTAACGAATGAAGTCCAAATGAAAGCCATTTCAGTACCAAAAGGATTGTCATCGGTAACTTCTGACGGAATTGTTATTGGAAAAATACCAAAACTAATGGTATTCTGTATGCTGGATTCTGAAGCTTTTAATGGAAATATGATGAAATCAGCATTTAATTTTGAAAATTTCAATATAAGTGAACTGAATGTCACTTGGAATGGAGAAAACGTGGAAAATCGAGTAATTCCATACAGTTTCAAAGGTGACGACGCGACAGCTGGTGACAACTTTTTAGTTGCTCTAAGAACGTTGCGGAAGACAGTCGCATTTAAAACTTTGGGAAATGGAATCTCGAGAGATAATTATCTCAAAGGTAAAGTATAAAAACACAATATTGACTTAGCATGGCAGCAGCAGTCTAGCATAGCTAGCATAGCTTAATAATTTGCGTTTTTGTACTTTACAGGTAATGTATTTACTGCTGTTGAACTTTTACCAAACATTGGAAACGCTCTGTCTGTAAACCGAAAAGGCCAAGTAAAAATTGGATTGAAATTCAAGAAACCATTGGATAAAGCCATAACCGTACTTGTCTATTGCTTGTACCAAGGAGTATTTGAACTGGATAGAAACAAACAAATACATTTCGAGCACTGAAAATATGAACACAAGTTCTATTCGAGAAGCACTTCGTAGACTACTATTAGATTTAAATATAGATATACCTTTATATATTGTAGCAGCTGATACTTTGTTAGAAGAAGTAAAATTCGATACTTATCCTATAGCTATCGTGCAAAATGTAGATAGTATTAATAATAACGGATCCCATTGGGTGGCATGGTTCATCAAATCCGAACGTGAATGTGAATTCTTTGATAGCTTCGGCAAATTTGTAAATAGTTATAATATAGAAAAACCAAATATTTGTATAACTAATGTAAACTGTAGGCAGCTCCAAAGCGATTATTCGTACGTTTGTGGGCAATATTGTATATACTATTTGTACGCTAGAATTATAGGTATATCTTATAGAAATATATTAGACTCTTTTACTACTTTTTGTAATGTTAATGATAAGAAAGTTGAACGTTTTGTAAATTTGATTCCAAATTTTAATCCGTATGTTATTTACAACAGACAAGAAAAATGTCTTGTTAATTCATGTTATTGTAATTGTTTCAAATAATTCCGGATAATGAAATTGTGAACTTAGACAAATTGATAAAATAATAATTTATAAGAAAAAAAATGTTAATTTAACTAATCAGAAAAAATTGTAATCCAAAAATGTTAATTTAAATAATCACTCAAAAATTCATAATAAATCTATTTTGTTTTTATAATTTTAAATCAGTCGTTGTTGACACTTTATTCAGCATGGACGTCATAAATTTTGAGTTGCTGCATCCTTTTACAATGTCTGTCATAGGATGCACCGGGTCTGGAAAGACATTCATGGTTAAAGAGTTAATTAGACGCAGACATGAAATCATATCTAAACAATTGGATAAAGTCGTGTACGTGTACTGCGATTTTCAACCTATTTTTTACTAGATGCAAGCAGAAAATGATAATATTATATTCACTAATAACATTCAAGACATTGAAGAATTGGCTACAGATTGAACGTTAGTTATAGTTGATGACCAGATGGATTTACTTACGAAAGGCGATAGCTTGGAACTAATAACTAGATTTTTTGTAAAGCATGCGCATCACAGAGGAGTTTCCATTGTACTTATTCTACAAAATGCATTTAAAAAACAGTTGCGAGAAGTCAATATTAATTCCCAGTATTTAATTATGTTTGATTAACCACGTGATTGAAGTACAAGTAAAAGATTAGCGTCTCAAATATGTCCAAATAATATAAAATTTCTACAAGATGCGTATATAAAAGCAGTTAAATTGCGTAAGTTTGGTCATTTGATGATGGACTTGCATCCAAGAAGCACGAACGTAAAATACTGGTGTCGTTCACATGTATTCCCAGACAAAAATTGTGAAGCCTACTCATCAGCATAATAACTAGGCTAGAGACAGAATGCGAGTTTTTATACAAGCTGAGTACATGCAAAAATCCGAAAATTGATATTAAAAGTGCAAGTGAAAATCAGCTTTTGGCTATAGCAGAGTGTTTGAAAAATTATCAAATTTTCTGTACAACTGAATGTTATAAAATCAATAACATTCTAGACAAATTAAATTCCAAAAACTTGAAAAACGTTTTACTGAGGAATTCAGAGCTTATTAAAAAAATTATCTGCACCATATTTTGCAAAATTATAGCTTGTGAAATGTTTTTACAATGGCTAGAGTAATGAAATGTATCGATCCTGATCTTTATAATAAATTAATGCGCATATATCTAGAATCATGCGACACTAATAAACCAGAAACTGATAATTTTGCGGAAAAAATCGATAATAAAATTCAAAAATCACCAGTGAAAAACTTAGATTTAAATGAATTATCTGATTTAAAAGAAGTTTCCCAGCCACTATCTGCTAAAAAAGAAGTTTTTCACCCACCAACTGATTAATTAATAGTGTCTGGCCCACCATCTGATTTAATAGAAGTGTCCGACCCGCCATCTGATTTAATAGAAGTGTCCGACCCACCATCTGTTAGAAACAAATTGCTTCATTTACTGACTACTAAAAAAGAATTGCCTGATTATTGGTTTTGTATTGACAAATTGCCAATAAAGAAAAAACGTTCAAAAAAATAGCCAGTTGCGTAAGTGACGTCAAACAGTTAACATGTATTTTAAAACACTGTGCGTAACCATTATGTGCATGTCATGTGCAATTGGCAATAAAGTAGGGGAGTTGGACCATACACAGTTGAGCGAAAAATTAGAGCTCATTCGATCGAACTTGATGAAAAAGGGGGAGCAGCTAGATAGTCAACACTTGTCCCATTCGCTCGCCGAGTCAGTTCAGTTTCTGCTGTGGACCCTGCTGAAGCAGAGCAAAATTGATCCCGGCGAAAAGCCTGAAATTGCTCAAGATATTGGACTGTTGTATTTATCGATTGGATTGCTGTTGGTTCTGTACATTTTGAAACTCTATAAATTTTTGAAAAGACTGTACAGTGAGTGGCAAAAACCTATATTGGAGTAATGGAGGAAACATTTACATTTCCACGCGCTGTGAAAACCCAGCCACGAGAGAAGGATCCTAAATATGTCGTAAGTTCTTTTTTTACTAAATAATTTCCTTAAATTATGTGTTTTTTCTTAAATTCTTAAGACAACTGTCTTACAATTTAATCATTTTTTCTTAAAAAATTTCTTGAAAATGAGCCAAATTTTTTTAAAAAATGAGCTAAATTGTTTTAAAAAAAAGCGAAATTTAAAAAAACAACAGTAAAATTTTGAAAACATCACTTTAAACAAAGCTTAATTTCATAAAAATAGAGTAGAATTTTGAAAAATATGAGCAAAATTTTAAAAAAACAGTCAAATTTTGAAAAAATAGGTCAAAATTTTAAAAAAACAGTCAAATTTTGAAAAAATAGGTCAAAATTTAAAAAATAAGCTAAATGTTTAAAAAAATAGGTCAAAATTTTAAAAAATAAGCTAAATGTTTAAAAAATAAGTCAAAATTTTAAAAATAAGCTAAAAAAAAGCTTACATTTTTCAAAAATGAGTCAAAATGCGTTAATTAAAAAATGAGCGCTCTTTTTGCGCTCATTTGAACTCAAAAAAAGTGAGCGTTATTTCTGCGTTCATTTGAACTCAAAAAAAGTGAGCGTTATTTCTGCGCTTATTTGAACTCAAAAAAAGTGAGCGTTATTTCTGCGCTCATTTGAACTCAAAAAAAGTGAGCGTTATTTCTGCGCTCATTTGAACTCAAAAAAAGTGAGCGCTATTTTTTTGCTCAATTGAACTCAAAAAAAGTGAGCGTTATTTCTGCGTTCATTTGAACTCAAAAAAAGTGAGCGTTCTTTTTGCGCTCATTTGAACTCAAAAAATAATTTTTTACTGAATATTGATTGTTTTGTTTGCAGCTACTTAATTGTCCTATGGCTGGATGTTCTTACGATACTCGTAAATGGTACCCTTACTACCATCACGTTGAGCGCTTGCATTACTGCGAAGACTGAAATGTATACTCCGTGCAAATCTGTGCATGCGTGTACTCGTATTGGGCAGAGAGGTGGCCACTTGGACGCCAGGCATGAAATTGACTTGTCGTTCTTCAAAGAAACTTCAAGGTCAAATCTTGGCGCAGTTAAAGAGTATTTATATGAACCAACAGACGAAATTACTAGAATTGAAGATACTTTTGAATTTGTAAAGAATCCAACTGAAAAACTTTTGAATGAAAACTTGGTTGTGTACAAAGCTATGAGTGTCATTATTGGAATTGATGTGTTAATGGAAAAAGATATTCAAGACGCTGATCATACGTTTACACATGAAGAAACTATATTCTTCGATTCCAGACCATTTGATCTTCATGATTCAAACGGAATAGATTCTCTTTTGCTTGAAGCTGCCGACGAAATAATTGACAAAAAGAATAATTTCACTGAACTTGGAAGTGGTTGGAAAATTATTAAAATTGTATCATTTCAAATCAAAATGGGTGAACTGTCACTACTAAAAAACTCAAAAATACGTGGACATCTTAAGATGCCATTTAAGAAATATGGAATTGTAAATATTAACAACAAAGACGGAAAATGCTTCCATTACTGTATAGCTGCAGGCGTGCACATGGAAGATGAAGTCAATTTACGAGAATGCTTTTCAAAAAAGCAAGCTCAGCTTGGTGAAATCAAGAAACCATCTAAAGGGATTGAGCTTTTTAGCGTTGCATTATGGAAAAAATATCTTTGCAACTTTGACTTTTCAATGATAAGTGATGCTGGTGTTAATGTGCATACAGACATCCCATTATTTGAAGAGAAAAATGATATAAGTGTAAATGTTTTTACGCATGAAGGAAAAAATATAGTTCTCAACTATAAAAGTGTACATAAATCTACAAAAGTTATAAATCTGTTCCTCATTCATGAAAACGATGAACAAGGAAAACGTTGCCATTTTGTTCTAATAAGAGACTTGGATCAATTTCTTGGACATATTAAACCTGGTCATATGTACTTCTGTCAAGAGTGTTTTCGTTTTAAAAAAACTCGAGAACAGTTATTAAAGCACAACTGTCGAGAAGTAAAAGAAAAAATATACGATTTTCCGGATAAACGATTCAGAATTAAATTCAGAAATGAGCATATGACGTTACCAGTGCCCTACATATTATTCTACGATTGGGAGACATTTGCTAAGCCTTTGGGAAAACGAAAAATGGCAACAACGATGGTGTCCGAATTCAAACCAGCAAGTTATGCCATTGTTATTGTGAAAACGACAACATCTGATATGAAAATTGTTCATGCAAATTATTACAATGGAGAAAATCCAGTCAAGCATTTTTACAAGTCTGTATTTTATTGGGCTGACAAAATTGTGAGTAAAATTCAAAATACTAATAATTTCAACAAACCAGATGCTAAAACATTGCGAAAACATAAAGCAGCGACACATTGTGAACTTTGTCATCGGAAATTTACTGCTGAAAAGAAAAAGAAAAAACGAAGCTACGCAGAAGCGTTTGATGAAGATTTAATTGACAAATATATTGAAGAACTTGGAGATGATATTGGCGGATTTGCTGGAGCAGTTGATGCAGTAAATGGCAAAGCAAAGCAGTCTGTAATTAAAACTTATCATCATAACCACACAGAAGGTACATACATTGCTGCTCTGTGTCAGTCATGCAACCTCAAGATTAAAAACAAACATGAACTTGTATGTGTTTGTCATAATTCAACCGGATTTGATCTGCATCTGCTTGTAAATGCATTAGAACAAGAAATGTTTGATGCTGAGGATGTGCATGTTATTGCAAAATCGTCAAAAAAATTTGTGCAAATGACAATTGCGCATAAAAATAAAACTTTACCAGCACTTAATAAAAATATGGGAAGTGACAATACAGAGACAATAGAAGAAATTGATCGAAGAGTGAAAATAAGATTTATTGACAGCTGTCAATTTGTAAAAGACAGTTTGGCCAACTTGGCTGACGTTATTGCAAAAGAAAAATGTGAAAGTTTGACATTAATTGATCAGTGTTTCCCGGAAATGGTTCCGGCTGGAGTTTCCAATACAAAAGAAAATATTGAACTGCTGTTTGCGAAAATTCCGTTCCCGTACAGTTATCTTACTTCTTCTACTGTATTTTAAGATGGACATCCCATACTAGAACGTAAATGGTTCAATAATATTTTGACGGGAAAAGAAATAACAGACACAGAATGGGAACTTGTGAACGAAATAATTACAAAGTTCAATATAAAAGACTTTAACCAGTATTGCAAACTCTACAATTTACTGGACAGTGTACTGTTGGCTGCAGTGTGGGAAAATTTTAGACGCATTAGGATAAAAAACACTGGACTTGATCCTACATACGTCTGCACTACCAGCGGATATGCTTGGCAAAGTTTCTTAAAAACAAATGGTGTTGAAATTGATGTTATACGGGACTATGAAATGTACAAAATGGTTAAAAAGGGGATCCAAGGTGGGATTTGCTACGCCTCGCAGAAAATTGTAGTAGCCAATACGGAACGAGATGCGGAACACTACACCCCTGACCTACCAAGACAACACCTTCTTTATGTTGACAAGAACGGAATGTATGCTGAAGCTTTGTGCAAAAAGTTCCCGCTTGGAAATTTTAAATGGGAAACTGAAGACACATTAAACAGTATAGACTGGATAAATCGTGACTTTGAAGCCGGAAGCAAAGGGTATATCTTAAAAGTGGATTTAAAATACCCAATTGATGTTCAAGAAAGAACCAAGGAAATCCCATTGTGTCCCGAAAAACTTAAAATTCAGTTGAACGAGCTGTCAGAACGTCAAAAAGAACATGTGTCAAAACTTGGACAGTTGGGAAAATCTTTCTTGACTCAAGAAAAACTCATGCTCACATGCAATGACAAGATGCATTATGTAGTGAACCATGCGTCTCTGCAATACTATTTGAAAATGGGAATGAAACTTGTGAAAATTCATCAAGGATTTTCATTCTCACATCAAGCGTACATTAAAGACTATATAACAACAAACGTTAAAAGAAGAAGAAATGCAAAATCGAAATCAGACAAGGATTTCTTAAAACTGATGAACAATGCTATTTATGGAAAATTTTTACAGTCAAACGAAAACCTTATCACTGTGAAATTTTGTTCGTCTCGCGTGAGTGTGGTGAAAACGATAGCTGATGAAAGATGCACAGGTTTTAAAAGTTTGTCGGACAATATAACTCAAGTTGTACTTAAACCTCAAGAGGTTATATTGGACAAGCCTATCCAAGGAGGTTTTAATTGCTTGGAGCATTCCAAAGTGACTTTTTACTCTGGATATTACCAAAAGTTCCAGCCGGTGTTTAAAGAAAGGATCCATCACCAGTACTCTGACACCGACAGCCATATTTTCCAGGCAAGCAATGTTAATTTATCTTAAAGCATAGAATAAATTTAAACAAATTATATAGCAATTACTTAAAAATAAATCTAATTAAACGTTCCTTTTATTTTATAGATTTTGGATCCTAATAATACATACTTTGAAGACCTATACAAATGCAAAAGCTTTGTGGACTACTCTAAATTGCCGACAGGGCATGCATTGTTAGCAGCATATCCTGACTTGACTGGTCATAATGCCGGAGTTGGCGGGAAATGGAAGATTGAGGACATGGATATTTGGAAAGTTGCCGCTTCCAGAGCCAAGGAATACGCTATAAGATCATTTGGCGGGCATGACGAATTAAAATGCAAGGGAATTCCAAGCAATAGTTTAAAATCGTGTACATTTGAAACCTATGAAACAGCAATAAATGAGCAAAAAATTAAACGATTGCCTGTCAACTTAATTAGATCGATTGATCACAAATTGTATCTGATGAATGTTTACAAAATTGCAATCCATGGATTAGATGTAAACAGATATTATCCAGACAACAATAACATAAACTTTAGTTTACCCTACGGATTTCACACATTAGACAAATATACGTTTTTTGAATACATTAAAATAACTTAAAAAAAACTATAGTTCGTAAAAACAAATATTTTTTTAAACTAGTTTGTGGTAACATAATTAAAAAATATTAAATTAAATTTAAAACAACTAAATAAAACGAAATTATTTCAAAAACACCTTTCAAAAAGAAATTAGGTTTGTAAAACAAAATAGTTTGTAAAACATTTTTACAAATAAATTTAAGAAACAAAATTAGTTTGTAAATAAAATTTGTAAACATTTATAAAAAAAATTATTTAGTCTGTTAAGATTTTAAAAATGTTAAGTTTAAAAACAAAAAAGTAAAACAATAATTTGTAAACATTTTAGAAAATAAGAATTGAAAATAATTTTAAAAACTTGTAAACAAAATTTCAAAAACTTGTAAAACAATTTTTAAAAACTGTAATAAAAAAACAATTGGCATTTGTAAATGTTTTTGAATGTTTTTTATTTTAAGAACTTTTCATGCTCACAAAAAATTTCATATATAAAGCATACAAAAGGCAAATAGTTCCTTATACAGAGCCTTTAAATGTCCCCAAGCCAATACTTTTTGATGCGACATAGCTTGTGCAAGATCCCATACATAATATACAGTCACCATGACAGCGGTAGAGCCCTACCCAGTGGCAGACCCACAGAGCAGCGCCGGGTCCAGGGCAGCGGCGGGCCCACAGAGCAGCGCCGGGTCCAGGGCAGTGGCGGGCCCACAGAGCAGCGCCGGGTCCAGGGCAGCGGCGGGCCCACAGAGCAGCGCCGGGTCCAGGGCAGTGGCGGGCCCACAGAGCAGCGCCGGGTCCAGGGCAGTGGCGGGCTCCAGAGCAGTGGAGGACTCAAGGCGGCGGCAGGCGGCGGCAAGCCCCTGCAGCTACAGCAGGCTTCCCGCAGGACGGGCAATGGCGGAAACAGGGGGCAAAGACAATTGGAGCAGGCAAAATGGCGGACAGTGTATCGAGTCCAGGACATCATGACGACCCAAGGACACTGACAACCCAAGAACACCATGACAGCTCCCACGGAACAGTTGCAGGACATCATGGCGAGCCAAAGGCAGTGACGCTTCCATGCCACAGCAGAGGACCCACGCCATGCTTCCCACAGACCAGGATGTGAAGAAGCCGGGATAATCAATAACGCAGCCAGGACACAGTATTGATTGTCGGGAAGAAGCCGCCAACGGTGGGATAATCAATAACGTGGAGTGGACACAGTATTGATTGTCGGGAAGAAGCCGCCAACGGTGGGATAATCAATAACGCGGCGGGAACATAGGCGGGATACACGACAGTCTGCAGTGGCGGGATATTGATTGGCAGGATAAAAATCAATAACCTGCAGTGGCGGGATATTAATTGGCGGGGAAATAGCAACAGTCTGTAGTGGCGGGACACAGTGGCGGGATAATCAATAACCTGGCAGGGACATAGCATTGATTGGCGGGAAGAAGCCGTCAGCGGTGGGATAATTGATTGGCGGGATATTGATTGGCGGGAAATAGCAACAGCCTGTGCGGAATCCGTCAAATTCGCTAGTCGCCAAAATTCGCAACCCGCCAAGTTCGCAACCCGCCCGGAAATTTTGCAACAACGCAAGAAACCCATCAACGCTACTCACCATATATCCAACAAGTCAACCCAACATTAGGTTTAGGTTAGGTTAGCAACACTCGCCATCATATATCCTTACCAGTATATATCCACTATACACGAATGCACAGGGTAGGTTAGGTTAAGTTAGTGGGTTAGGTTAAATTTGCAAAACCATGTCCGCAGCTGTCAAGAGAGATAATCAATAACCTGCAATGGCGGGATAAAAATCAATAAAATCAATAAAATCAATAAAATCAATAAAATCAATAAAATCAATAAATCGATAACCCGCCGTGCGGTTTTTTCGGCGAGAAATTCGCAACCCGCCGTGCGGTTTTTTCGGCTATTTTCTGTGCGGTTTTTTCGGCGAGAAACCCGCCGTGCGGCGCCGAAACGGCGGGAAAACCCGGTCAAATTAACCAAAAGTAACTACTAACGATGATAGTATCAACTTGTATTTGAAATACATATTATGTTGCTCTATTACCACTACTTTCAATAAATGTACTCAATACTTCAGGAAATACCAAATTCAATTCCGCATAATGCTAACTGACATTTAAATTAATTTTTCGTTGAAAGCAAGACATGCAATTTCTTTCAGTTAATTCTGTCAAACAAGTTAATTTAAACAAGTTCAGTTAATTAGTCAAACAGCTGTCACAAAAAAATTGCAATTGTGCTAACAAATATGTAAAGTTGAGTAATTCACCTCCATATATTCTCATCGCTTTGAATCTCGTTCCATGGTTATAAATGCAATTTGGGTTTTTATAAAAGAAACAATGAAACTTTTTCAATTGCCCACTAAACTGAATTTTATAAACATATTGCATGAATAACAACAAATTTAAAGATGTGCTATATAACTACGTACTAATAATTGCTACATTTTATTTGCAAATTCAAATTATTGTTTGGGTTGTAAACTTTTCATCTTGTAGAGATTTTGCAAGATTATTAAATTCGTCTTTAATGTAATCCCCAAGCTTTACAAATGCCTCTTGTGAGCTATAATTAGACTGATCCGTACTGAGAACAATACTTTGTTTTCCTCCATCTCCGAATGCAACTATCATCAGAGCTGTTATAAAAAAAATTAAATTAAAAAATCGTAAACAGGCAATACAAGCAAAAAATAAGCGGTTAGCAAAAAATTATAAAATACAACAATTAAATTAATTGTAATACTTCGCTGTATAGACCCTGGCCCAACGATAGCGAATACATCAGTCACTTTGGTCCCATCAAAGGACGTTACATCTTTTAGAACAGGGACGTTGGAGCAGTTGAAACCCAGTGGCAACAAATTCAAAACTACGAAATTTAACATAGATGCGGGAAGTAAAGCAAAAATGCTGATGAAAATGTCAAATCCTATAGGCACCATGGACAATCTTTCTTTCTTCAATTCGGTCTCGATATCTTGAAGGCTTGAGTTGGTGGATGTTTGTTTCATAGACAAAGTAACAGCAGTGGCATACCTTGTAAACGCAAAAAAAAATCCTTTAAAAAAAAATATTGAAACCCAAAATATATATTGAAAAAAAAATTATGAACATTTATTAAAACTTTAAGCACTTAGACGTGGTTAACCAATCCTTCTGGATGATGAGCTTTGGCACGCGTAAATTTATACATTATTTTGTCAGGGACACTCTGAGCCTCCTTTTCCATGGCTTGACGAATCCCTTTCTGAATACAGTGGAGGAGGACCGTTAAATAACACACATTAAATTTCTTTCTGACGGCAGACACTTCCGACACTGAAATGCCACTTGTAATACTCGTAAAGTATTTTTGCGTTGCTGGATTTTGGGCTAAATTCAATGGGTAAATCCACGTGTTCTTAGTGTCATATCCATTGTTAGAAGGATTAATGAGCTCTAAAGCAAATAAATTGAGGCGGGCAGCCTTTTTCCACCAAGACTGTTTTACAGCACTAGGCTTAGGGGTGTTGAGTGGTTGAGGTCTGTTAGAGAGGTCACGTTGAAACATGTTGACGAGGCTAAATCCATCTGCTAGAGCGTGGTGAATTCTAACCGCTATAACCATTTTGCCTTTACTAATTCTGACCCCGTCGTCACTACGTTCTGTATAGTTTTCAATTAAAGTTATATCCCAAGGGCTGCGACCTCTTTTAAATGGTTGAGCCAAAAGGTCGTTCATCAGTTGTGGGAGGTCTTTTTTGGTCTAGGATTCCACTGAAGGCAAGATATGATTTTCGATAGAAAATTTAAAGTCCCACCTCCACATATAGTAGCCCATAAAATTGACCCAGTACTGCTGAAGTTTTTCGTACACCAAATTTCTATTTTTTGAGTCCATTTTGGTAATAATTCGTTCACAAAATATTTCTCGGAACTTTTGAATAGGGATGACATCATCCAGGATAAACAATTCAATTATACTGATTTTTGGTGCGGTATGAAGTGAATCTGTTGCCAAGAGCCCACTAAGCCCGTAAATAAAACACTATATTCAACACACATATTTTTGCCATAATGTAAACGAATAATCTGTATGGTAAAGTAACAGCTGTTGTAATGCTGTTGACGGCGTGGGTTCAATTCCCGCTAGCCTCGGATCTCTTTCGTGAGAAAGTTGATCTTAAACGCCGGGCTCTCCACATGTGTGGCGACCTATGTCATTAAAGGCCTACTTGGCTCTGTGTTAGTACGGGGTAAGCTAGTCACACGGGGGTTCGTGTTGGGAGAACTGATCAATTGATTAGAAACACCAAACCCCTTACAAATAAAGTTCCTTTGACCTTTGACCTTTTGACAGCTACAACTGCTAAAAGAACTAACACAGATACATACAAAAGTGGAATTGCAATAAGCGCAAGAAAAAACTGAATAAAGAAATTTGGGATACTTTCACGTCCCATTTTAAAAATAACAATTTGATTATCAAAATCGTGTTGTTTGATTTTAAAAATTTTGAAAATTTTGAACTATTGTGTTTTTATTTTCTGCAATAATATGCAGTTTTCTCCAATTGCAAACAGCTCACGCATTAACTACAAATTTAGTTTCTTTATCACTATTTATACTGACCTTATACTGTGTGCTGTGTAGCCTCTACATTTTATTAAACTATTTGTGTTATTTTTTATCGTACAGTGGACTGGTTTTTTAATTTGATTAACTTGCTTTTTAAAATGTAATTTCATGCTAAAGTTGTATGGTTGGGAATACATTTTCAAATGATGACTTTGCGTTAGAGTGTAGGTGCACTTAAGTAAAGCAATTACTTCACGCAACAAGTACGCATTGAATAATTATTTAATCTAATAAGGGTTTGTTTATTATTAAAGCATTTAATTGTTTTCTCATGACTACAGAAGTGAGCTGGATTGTATAATCAGAATGACATGTTTTTTTGCATGTGTATTGCTGTAAAACTACCGTCCACACCAACCCCGGATGTAGACTAGTTTTTATAAACCTAAATGCTTGAATTTATTATTTTCAACAGATGTCTGATTCCCTTTTAAATAAATTAGATTACGTAATTATGTTATTGTAACATCAGAAAAAAATTAATTCAAAATTTTAAAACATGAATGTGAAACAAAACTTGTCTGAGTAATTTCCTACTTGATGATGTAAATGCTCAATAATTGTAGTCTTCAAATTTAACAATAAAATAAATACCATCATTTATTGTGTAGTGTTCATTCCTCTTTCTCGCTTGTCCTAATATGTGACTCTGTTTTTGTTTCACAAAAAAATATCTATTTCATTAAATAATGACTGTTTCCCATTTTCATACACCTTTGCCACTTTGTTTTGTTGATGCAAACAAATGATGGTTTCCCTACACACAGTTTTGACCTTCAATGTGGTCACATTTTTTGTGTAGTTTTTCAGCATCGGTAATTAACTGAGAGAATTAAGACTTGAGTTGTCAGACAATATTTGCAAATGTTTGTTTTGCCTTGTTGCGTTTATTTGTCAGGGAGCATGAAGCTGGGTTTGTCCACAAGGGCCCAAAGTAGATGGTAAGCTTGCAGTGAACATTCTTCTTAATATTATAATTATAATTAAAACTCTAGTCCCAAACAAAATGCATGCGTAATTATTACAGGGGGCTATCGGTATAGCAGTGGGGAGAAATTAAATCCCGAAATGATTGGGGATCAATGACTGAGGATATTTTGCAGCAGCCATAGAAAAAGTTATGATTGAACCTATTAAAAAATTTGTAGGTTGGTTGAAAGTTCCTTTTATAATGCTAAGCTGTTAAAAGTTATAAGGCTTTTCATACGTTATTTACAATTTAAAATTTCAAAAATGCTTCTATATGATAATATCAATGAATTTAATCCTATTTAAATAGTGTGGAAACGGCTTGTTCGATTGTTCCCAAAATTTGCACTGCAGCTTATCTATGTATTATTACTTGCCGCAAAAAAATTGAAGAATTTTAGTACACTTTCTGTATTTTCCCAAAACATACCCCACTGCCGCAATTCATTGAAATATTCTTTATGTGCGATGCAATTTATATGAAATATTTCGAAAATTTTAATTAAGTTTTAAATTATATATAATCTACTAAACGTACGATTTTAACTTGAGTATTTCATGTTTGAGTGTAGAACAGCTGTGTTTAAGGAACACTGAATGAATATAACAAGCCGTGTATGTTCCAGAGAGGGCAAATGTAGTCATGCCAAACTCAATGCACCCAAAAAGTGCGTATGATATTATAGTTTTATTATTCCTTCCTAAAATATGATAGTAAAGCTAAGCCTTGTAGGGTTACTCAAAATAAATGCAGTTGCTACACAAACAAACGCACACCACGATTGAGGAAGAAACTGAATGAGCGCCTCTTGTAATGTGCAATTACAAAAAAATTAAATGACTCATGATTCTCGTTGTCAGCAGATTTCTGATTTTGCATGGCACCATTCCAAACGACAATAATTTCGTAAGAATGACGCTGATACTCAAAAATAACGTAGACCGTATAACCATATAGGTGTAGATTGCTTAGCATAAATTTTGAGTACTTGTTTTTATACCTTAGATTAAGCCTTTATAGCTTTGTGGTAATGTGACGTGACCTAATTTATGAAACCAAAAGGTTAGTTAAAGATAAATCCAAAAAATATTTCTTCCTTTAAAACAAAATCTAACTCACAAGGGAACGGCACGACATGCAACACACAGATTTCACAGAGACCTATTTACAAACATCAGGCTTTGTTTCAATTGCACAGATCTATAAAAGCCCAAGTGCAATTTTTGAGTTGTTTGGTCATAGTCATGGTGGACCGCCAAAGTTTAAAATTTTGGCGCCCTATAACTTTTACAGCTCTCATCTTATCTGATTTTGAAAAAAATCGAATTTTTGTAATCCTTACATGTTATATTCTAAAAACGGAATTTCAAGATGTTTGAAATTTGGAAAGTTTTCAATTTTTTAAAATAATAATGTTTAAAATTTCACCTTAAGAAAACAATATTTTTGAAAAAAATTAATATTTTCGAGTTTAAAAAAATCCTAAAATCACTTTTTAGAATATAGTATAGAATTTGCATTAGGGACGCGGTAACCTACGGTTGTGGTGCTAAAGCCTTGATTTTTACGTTGCATTTGATAATAAAGCAATGCGCCTCTTTTTTGGCATGGTACTTATTAAACCAATTAAATCATGGAAAATCTTGCTATTGCTTTAGCAAGTTATGCTCGTACGTAATTATTATAAAATGCTAAAGTGACGGTAAGCAATTTACTAGTTTTTAATTCCGCTGTACCGAAATACTTTAATACCTCTGAGCTATCAGGCCAGTTGCCAGTTAAAAGTTATAAGCATTACGACGCTTGGACAGAGTAACTGTATTTTTCGATATATTGCAGCATTACTTTATAAGGTGTTATACGTGATTGACACGTAGTAGGCAAAGCAAATTGGGCAGAATTTATACTTTCAACTTGTAATTCACTAGTATTTTCAGGTGGCAATCGAACAACTAATGCTTTTTTTGTGCAGATTTTTACGTACCGTTAAAAATTTGATTTTATAACTGTCTGCCTACAGTGGGAACACAGGATCTTCTTATGAGTCAATGTATAACAACTTTGAATGTGCTTTTGATACTGAAATTGAAATATTTTATTTTCAATGTGACACTGTGTAGCATGTGCAATGTGGAATCCATTGCATATGCTACTAAAGAAGTACAGGATTCCTCTCCAGTTCCAACGGTCAGGTTTGTCCACACCAAGCATTTCACCTATGTTGGAGTAATTAATTTAATATTGAAATAGTTGCCTACATTAATTTAAATACGAGCCTTACAAAAGAAATGTTTCCCCCAATACCCGCTAATTCTAAAAGTCATGTCTACAACAATTAGGCTACATTTTGATAGTGGAGATCTAAAGCAACCCGAATGCATTTTGTGTTGTTTGGTCACAGCACCAGTACAGGTTGGTTCAGCGGTTAACTAGGAGGGTGATTCCTTCTGGTTAAGCTACAGCCTGAGCGCATTCTGAAATGGATGGGTGACCTGTGCTTGGTAATCCTGCAAGGCTCGGTGATATGTACGTTGCAGGTCCTAAAGACTATTCTCTAGGCTTTCTAGAGTTCCCTTCTCTAGAAAAAGTAGTCAGAAATAATAAAATCAAATACAAAAGTAACGACTATAGTGAGTAGTAATGTAGCCAAAAGCTGTCTTCCCCTGAAAATCAGTGAATATTCGCTGTGTGGAAATGACGTTAAAGCCATTACATTTACATTTTTTACATTTTACAGCATCTCAAAGTTAAATAAATTAAATTTTTTTTACTTTACTAACTGGTAATACTGTGCAAAATATTCTAATTTCATGTTTTTAAACATCTGCTAGAATTTGTAATTTTATGTTTTTGAAAAGGTGCAAAATGTTCTATTTTAATGTTTTCAAAAACGTGCAATGTATTTTAATTCTATGTTTTTAAAAAATCTTAAATGTTCCAATTCTGTTTTTAAAAAGGTACAAAATTTATTATTATAATGTTTTTGAAAATCTGCAAAAATTTATAATTTACGTTTTTAAAAATGTGCAAAATTTTTTAATTCAATGTGTTTGAAAACATGCAAAATTTTCCAATTCCATGTTTCAGAAAAGAAGCAAAATGCTCTAATTCAATGTTTTTAAAAAGCTGCAAAAATTCATACAGTCATGTTTTTAAAAAGGTGCAAAATTTTGTAACTTCATAGTTTCAAAAAAGGGCAATTGGTTCTAATTCCATGTTCTGGGAAAGGTGCAAAATGTTCTATTTCCATATTTCCATAAAGGTGCAAAAATTTCTAATTCTATGTTTTTTAAAAGTGCTAATTGTTCTAGCTCCATGTTTTCGGAAAGGTGCAAATTGTTTTAATTCCATGTTCTCAAAAATGTGCAAAATGTTCTAATTCCATGTTTTTAAAAAGGTGCAAAATGTTATAATTCCATGTTTTGAAAAAGGTGCAAAATGCAATCGAGTTACTTTGGGTCCCTACTATAATTATAAATCTAGCCTGATTTCTGTGGACGTGAATTTTTAAAATCAACGGTTACAATGTAAAACTATTTCCTTGTCAAATTAAAAGATTTTTTTTCAAACTTACAAAACTGCTGATCCAGCTTCGCTTGTTGATTGAAATGAGCTTCCATTTCCCTCCCATACAGAAGGTTACTGATCTGTTCCCCGACGCCGTAGCCAAACCCAATGATGATTAAAAGAAACCGGAACCAAAACACCGACTTCCACTTCTTCATATGCAACGTACATCCCAAAAGCAAGGATGGTCAGAAAATAATACAAGAAATGATTTACGACTTGGAAATAGAAAAGGAAGGATTCGAGTGCAGACGGTTTCTGATACTCGCGTTGAGCATTGTTCTAAGTACTGTGAACAAAGCGGAAAGAGGAGATACTCGCAATAACGCTGGGATAGGTGTTGAATGGATCTGTTCTGTATCTGTAGGCGATGTAGTTGGTTAGAAAATTAGCCATTGAATTTTTGCCAGATTTTTGTTTCGTAGGTTTGGTTTCCGTTGTTGTAGGAATTGGTAATTCGGCCATTTTTTATAATAGTAAAATCTAAGGATATCTACGTCATTTTTATTTAAATTGCTAGTTGAGATAGTAACTGAGTGGGCTTTAGCTTCAGCAAAACACTGTTTACTTGTGGTTGTCGTCAAAATGAAATGGCTTGCCTGTTAAATAATGTTGCGAAATTAAAGGAATGACATCAGTTGACACTTTGGTTTTGATTTAAAAGGTTATTTAAGAATTATTCCATTAAAAGAATTTAACATAAAAAAAATTGTGTCGTGGGGAAAAGTAATACATAATTTACTCTTACGAAATAATAGATTCAAAAGCTTTGCTTAAGTTGCTTACGTACTAACATGTAATGGAGCAACGCGTGGAATTTTAAAAGCATTTTAAAAGGTTCTAGTTTAAATTGATCCCACTTAGTTTTTCCTTCCTAGTTATTTTATAAAGTTTTTTTTTCATTGTGTTGTGTAAGAAGCATTAATATGTTTTTAAAAATAGTGAAATAATTATTTAAAAGTATGTGCATACTTTAAATTGTTTTGTTTTTACCCTCGAAGCAAAACAATAAAATTCCTGTTTTTTTAAGTGTGCACGTAATACATACATTTATTGATTAAAGTTTTAAATTTGTTTTTAATGGAATATTATGCTTTTTTATAGTTGTGCAATGCGATGTCTAATGTTTTGTTACCGAGGTTTGCACTCAAATTTCTATTTAAATTTACTTAATAATATGTGTGTACTATTAAAATATTTTTTCATTAATGGAATAGTTTTTCGTTTAATAGGAAAGTCGTATACAATTTACCTATTGATTTAATTTAGGATAATTGGATTCGGACACCTCGTGGGATTTTATTTTATTCAATTACCCTTGGCGCGTGGGACCTACTTTTAGATTGATTACTCATTATTAAAATTGTGACGGTGAGTTCAACTAAAACAAAGGAATACTGGTTTTATGTAACATAATTTCTACCTATGAACCCTATTTCCTATGTAATGTTGGACCTCATATTGTGCTCTATTTGAATTCCGACCTCCACAAAATAGGCAACTATACTATGTACCTGCTTGAATCTATATATGAACAAAATAGTGGCAGTGAGAATGCTGGGTAGAATTTTTTATATGTATTAGAATTTTTTGCAAAACTTTGTAAAATATTATTGAAAAATTGAGTTACGGAAATCAAAATTAAATTGAATTATATCAACTCGTCAGGATGGCCGAGTAGTCTAAGGCGCCAGACTCAAGCGTATCGTAGCTTGCCTGCTATCTGCAGGTTTCCGAGGATTCTGGTCCTCAATTAAGGGCGTGGGTTCGAATCCCACTTCTGACACAACTTTTTGATTATTTTTTCTTTGACTATATTCTTTTCTTTAGAACACTATGGACATTAAGGAAATTATTTTTCAGGGCAAAGGTGATATAGACCATACTCCGGACTCGTACATGTATTTTGTATGCTTCAAAAAGCTTCAGCTATAGATGGTTCCTATGCACCTACCCATACTAATGAAACACGCCTTTATCAGCAGCGCTATGAACCTGATTGAAACATTCGAAGGTAAAAGAAAAAAAGTGTTTTTTTACAGTTAATCTAGAATTGATTAACTGTAAATGCAGGGTACAAAATATACAAGGTGCAAATCATGCATTATATGGTGCTCCGTGCTACAATTCATGTAAGGTACGAATTATGCAGAGTATATAATATATATTGAGAAAAAAATACTGCCTAGTACTATATTTATGTATTGGAATATAAATAGTGTTTATCGTATAAAAACCTTATCAACCTTTTTATCAGGTTTTGATTACAAATTAAATTCATAATAAACCTACATATAACACCCTTTAATCTCTGCTGCAACTGTATTGCTTGCCTTATGGAACTACTGGTTTATACTATATGTAGAGCCCAGTCAAGTTATGTATATAGGATCGTCCACAAATGACGTGAGTCAAGAATCGAAGGAATGAAAAGACTGTTACTGAACGAGACAACGATCAGTGTATATCCAATTAAAGTACTATGAAAACTTTTATAACCTATTATTTTTTTCTAAGAAATCTCAGGTTTTCAACTAAAAATTCAGTAATCAACTATACGCATATATTATTTAAGATTATATTAGGACTTGAGATTTTTCAAGTCGAAAAAACATTAATAAACTGCCAACTACTGTAAATTCCAAAGAACCAGTTGGTTGATGTTAATATTTACTATACTTGACACTCGCCTAGAGAGCAGATCAAAGTTGAAGCTAAAATTCATCCATAATATATTAAATTAATTTATTGCGGCCATTTTATTTTTTGAAATAGTGTTCAAAGCAAAGCAATCGAAAATAACAAAACTAACAAACACAATGAGCGACCAGAATCTTTGGGTGACAGGTACGGAGACGACTAACCTTGATGAGATCCGAGGCTGCATAGTTCCGGAATATCTTCGAGCAAATATTGATAAATGGGGATGGGGTGATGCAATCGCTTACGTAAGTTGCGCTTTGAAAATCAGCTATAGCGACATTCTTTGATATTGTTTTTGATTTGATAATAAAATTTTTCAAAATGTTACTGATTAATTAATTACTGAACCACAGGAAAGTGCTGAAACTGGGAGAAAATACACGCACCACCAAGTTTTACAAAACAGCCGAACTTTTGCTGCAGGACTCCTTAAATTGAGACGTGAACTTGTAGTAAGCTTACAAGAGCAGGATGTAGTCGCGGTGATGCTGCCGAATGTCCCGGAATATCCATCCATTATTTTTGGGATTTGGGAGGCTGGTCTCGTTGCAACTCTGGTCAACCCTGCCTATGTTGAACGTAAACCAACCATTCTAGTGTTTATTATAATTTCAAAATTTATTTCTCATAATCATTTATATAATATGAATTTGTCTCATAGCTAATTTTAAATTGTTGATTTATATCTTTGAATTGGAAAATCATAATTATTTTTGAAAGATGTCTTTTGTTCTTACTGTGTCTAAATGGCAAGCGTAATAGTGACGCCAGTTGTAAATAAATATTTACTTTTCTTCTTTTTTAATAGGTTAGGTTAGGTTAAAACTAACCTAGCATAGGTTAGGTTAAAACTAACCTAGCATAGGTTAGATTAGGTTAGGACATAAGTTAGGAGTAACGTAACCTAACCTAACCTAACCTAACCTAACCTAACCTAACCTAATAATTAATGAATTAATAATTATCTGTTAATTTTTTTCACAACTGTTGACTGTAACCATACATTTAAGGCGAAATAAGAAATCAACTTGAAATTTCGCGCGCCAAAGTAATCATCACCTTAGCGCAGTTTAAACCAGTTGTACGGTCTTTGCAGCAAGAAAATTCAGCCATTTTAAAGATCATTCTTCTTGACACAGACACGGATGGAACATATGAAAACTGCCTCAATTATTCTGACCTCCAAACAGACACTGACAATGTTGACTTCTTCACTGGGTCACAGATCAGACCGGGAGAGAATGACGTGGCTCTGCTCCCATTCTCGAGCGGAACTTCAGGTCTCCCAAAAGGAGTTATGCTCACTCATTTTGCACTGCTAGCGGGCGTACACGTCAGCAGCCCGGCTCACAAACTTCTTTGGAAATCCACCCAAAGCGTCAATGGAGATTTTAAATCCCAGGAAAGATTGATTGCCATTTTGCCTTTCTTCCACATCTATGGATTTCAGTTTGGGGTTACGACCAATATGATGTATGGTAGTCACGCTCTGACCATGACATCTTTTAAACCGCCCTTGTTCATTAGGAAGCTTCGTGAGTTCAGGCCGACGATTCTAGTCCTGGTCCCTACACTCATATCTTTCATATGCAACATTGAGAGCATTGGCCCAGCCGACCTTGACCAGGTTCACTACATTATAATCGGGGGTGCGTCTGTTTCAGGAGTTCTTGTCAAAAAGTTACGGTCGGAAGACAAGGCAAGGAATGCAACAGTTTTAGAGGGCTATGGACTCACAGAAACGGCAGCTTGCTTAGCTGTCCTTCGACCTCATCGTGTCAAGATTAGTTCTGTTGGGGCGCCATTTCCACAAGTGTGGGTCAAGGTTGTAGACATCCAAACTGAGGAGTCTCTTGGACCAGGGCGGGATTCGCGCGGGAAGCTCTGTGTGAGAAGTCCTTCGAACATGAAAGGCTACTTAAATAACGAAAAGGCTACGAAGGAATGCATTGACGACGACGGCTGGCTCCACACTGGGGATATTGCCTACTATGACGAGGACGCGGACGGCGACATCTTTCTCGTGGACCGACTCAAGGAGCTCATTAAGGTTGAAGGATTTCAAGTGGCGCCGTCAGAACTTGAAGACATCATTTGGAGTCATGAGAGCGTTGGAGATGTTGCCGTGGTCGGAGTTCCGGTTGCAGATCCGAATGATGCCTCGGGTGAAGTTCCTCGCGCTTTCGTAGTTCTCAAGAACGGACACCATGTGACAGAAAAGGACATTGTTGAATTTGTCAAGGACAAGGTTTCCAATTACAAGCAGTTGCGAGGTGGAGTCGAGTTTGTTACGGATATTCCAAAAGGAGGCTCCGGTAAAATATTGCGAAGAGTTTTAAAGGAAAAATACTGTTTCCCCAAGAATAAATAAAATTACACATGTATCTCAGTATACCTAATACTAAAGTTACTTTGACAAAGAACAGAAGTAAATTTTCAGCGTAGTAGTACTGTATGTGAAGGCATTATTCGATTAATAAAATTAAATATAATAGCGAACAATATAAAATTTCGCTATTGTCTAGTTAGCAAGTGGAGCTTGCCAAAAAATGCGTGTGTACAAAAACTTTAAGTAGCATGTTTTTGAAAATTTAAGCAGCGGGGGCTGCCTGCACTGGCCACATTATCCGGCCCTTCTATTATGTATTTCAGAATTCCACCCCACCGCTTATAATAACAATGCGATGGGGTGGACTAATAGACAATATGCAATTGGTTTTGTTTATTAAAATAAAAAGTTTAGATGTACTGTAAAGTTGAGTATCTATCAATTGGAAGGCGATAGTCAAATTTGTGCTCAAACAATCCGGCGCTTCGCGCCGGTTTTGGCGACCGTGGGCCCGAAGTAGATGATGAGCTTACAACCAATTAGCTTGGTCCTTGGTAAGAAATAATTTTGTAGTAGGGCCAACATGAAGCTCTCTCAGTCAGCCCCAGTAAAAGTAGGCTTAAGACAAATTTTGCTTGTGAAAATCGCTGGATATTAATATTTGAATGACCTCATTTAAGAACGATGACTTACCATATTGAAGCCACATACGTATGTCTGGGATATGTAGTAACAAAAAAGGATCCGTAAAATCATGGGCGGACTGGTTACTTTTGGGGCCTGGGAATTTTTAATTACAAGGTTTGTCAACTAGGGGGCCCACGCTGAGCCAAGGAGCCCAAGGCTCCCGTTTACGTAATGTATGTATGTATGTATGTATGTATGTAACAGTATTGTACTCGCAGGCAGACGCCCATGTACACTGTATTACTTTTCGGCTTGCTACTCTTGAGACACACTATATTTAGTCAAGCTTGGTGGTATGCTTAACTAGATGTGCTCGTCGAGATAGCTGCCAGTAACTTTATACTAACTTATTTGCAAAGTTCTAGCTATTGATTGGGATGTGTTGCTATCGCCCTCTATAAGATACTAGATTAAGCTCCAGCCATGGAGACGTGAATTCTGTTTTAAAGGCCTACATAGTTCAGAGTATTACTCAGTCTCCGAGAAGTTATCAATATTCTCAGCCAAAGAGCGCTCTGTCTATCTTCACCATTCTAATTATGGCAGACCATTCCAATGAGACATGCTTCGGTCCGTGCTGAGGCAATGGGAGTAGGAAGAGGATAGGGAGTGAAAGGGAAGCAAGGCCGGGAGCCGGCAAGCGGAGGAGAGAGATAGCACTATGGAGCAGCGTCAACCCATGACTTGCGATTCACATAGAACTACCACTACTCACCCACCCGCCGACCACCAGCCATGCACCCCTCCACCGCCACCCTCCCTCCACTCCCATGCCAGCACTGGGGAAGACATAGCTGGATGATCCACCGTGAGTACTCGTGTTAGAAAAGCTCGTATATATATGTAAACATATATTTTTCACTCATTGCCATCCGTATCTCATGTGAGCCGTTCACCCCGAGACCACGAAGTACTCCTCGTGGTTCACGAAGTTTACGTAATGTATAAGGAATTGGGGGCCCATCAGGAATTTCCTAAAATTGCTTATGGTCAGTCCGCCCATGGGTAAAATGGTGATATCTAAAAGCGGTACGAATAACCGCTGCCATGTATGAGCCATATTCGGATGCACGTAAAACGTACAAAAACCATTTCATTAGATGCAGCTAAAGCTCAGCATCTAAAAAGTGATTTAGGCTCGCCACAATTACAAAATTACAAAAACAAGTGGAGATTTACAAAATTTTTACGAAAAACGAATAATTTATTATGAGTCTGATCGTGACCAAAATTTTTGCCGCAAACCCCACTCGCAAAGCCCGCGTCACTTCAATGTCAATGTCAACTTAGCAGGACATTTCAAATCTAATCGAGTCCATGGCATCCACGGCAGAGGGCAGCTCCCTACCTCTCGGTTTAGACCGCGTTGTCTGCAAACGGACGATTAATTTAGCAGTTTCAGAAATACCAGATGCCAACTTGGTCCTGGTTGACAACCTCGAACTTGTTCCCGACGTTGCAAAGAAATTAGGCGACAATTTTTGGATTATAATAGGAGACACACTAATGCAATATGAGACCCACGATTCCTCGTACTTTGACGAAATTGGCTTAAAAAAGATTGCAAGGAGTGACAGTGAAAATTCATTTGTACTCTTATTGCGAAAAGTGAGAGCAGATTTTGTTAAATTAGTTTATTCATTTTTACACTACTTTATTAAGTTATGGTTAGGTTAGGTTAGGTTAGGTTGGGTTAGCGTAACTAAGCCAGGTTAACATAACCTGACCTAACCTAACCTAACCTAATATTTAGAAGATTTTTAACTCTAAAAATGCTGAAATTCAAGCTACAGATAGAAGCGCCACCTACAAGCCTCAAACAGAATTTATGCATTGACACGAACGTTTACACATAACACAGTTTAATTGGCTCCAAAATTCAAAATCACGAATTGCACAAACAGATTCCAATTCACAAATCTAAATTTACTCTCAAGGCAATGAGACAAGTGGCATTGTGGGTCTCGCCATGTGCCTTCGTGCTGAACCAGGTGGCGACACAATCCGCTGCGTATATGACCCTGAAGGGCAATTAAACCTAGATTTTGAAAATCCTGGTGAGGAACTTGAAAATAATTGTAAAAGACTTGGCAATGAATGTGGTTCAAAATAGAAGTTAAGGCTCGTACCGACATTTGCCCCTCCCATCTAATTTGCTGACGAGCGCCAGAAAGGACGTGAAACACGCCTTTGTGAGTCCGCTGACCATCGGTGACTCATAGTAAGACAGTCGGTCACTTTTGCTCGTGAAAATACTTGTGAACGGTAGTCACTTATTTTTAAAAAAACCAAAAATTTTGAGCCTTGAGTGAGCCCGATGAAAAAAGTGCCGTTCGAGTTCGTTCGTTTTTTAAGTCCATAAGGAGCCCATAGGCCTCACAGTGAGTCCGACGAAAAATTTCCACCTCTTTCCCTCAGAAATAAGCCGACCCCTCAGATACTAAAAGTAATTTGTACCTACTACTACCTACCTATAAAAAATGTATAATAAAATAAAATAGTATTAATATTCCATTGTGTGAACGGAATCAACACCAAAACTGAATGATAAATTACAAATTGAACATTTTGATTTATTTTATTTTTTTATTTAGTACAATTAATTAAATTATATTAGATAATATGAATAACAAAAAACATTTAAATGTAATAAAATGTCAAGCAAATAAGTAAAATCTTGACTTTTAATGAAATACAATTAATTGTAAAATGTAAATATAAATAATTATATTATAAAATATATTACACAAAATACATAATTCGAAAATATTTACAAGTAGTGCAGATACATTTATTAATTGTAAATATAAATAATTATAGTATAAAATATATTACACAAAATACATAACTCGAAAATATTTACAAGTAGTGCAAATACATTTATTAATTGTAAATATAAATAATTATAGTATAAAATATATTACACAAAATACATAACTCGAAAATATTTACAAGTAGTGCAGATACATTTATAACTATATACAGTACTAAATCAGTCCAGAATTAATTTTTTCTGTGACAAATGCTTTTTCAAGCCTCCCTGTGCCCGTCTTCGTTTTAACCTCTCATTACTTTCAGTTTCAGCTCTCTGGTAGGACTGGAATGACTCTGAGTCATCTAAATCTAAGTCTAAATCAGACTTAGACCCAAAACTTAAATCTAAATCATAATTATAACTGTCCCTGGAATTATTGTGGCTGTGCAAGCCAGTCTTAGTCTTAGTGTGCGTGGTGTTTACACTAGTGTAGCTATCTAAGCCATCGCCATCGTCAGAAATGTCAGAATTCATGTCGTCGTCTTCCTCTTGAAGCACATGAGTAAACCAGTGTCGACGCAGAGACTGTGCGTGCTTAACAGCACACATACAACCTTCAACTTTACACAAATAAAAACCTTGTTTCGTATAATCAAACTGTTTTCGGATAATTTGCATTGGTATTTTTTTATTTTTAGTTGCGTATTTGCTGACTAAATCAGAATATTTTTTTAATTTGATCCTTTTTTTACGTAGACCATCAGGACCATCTAAGTTGCTTATAGGATTAAGGTCAAGGCCAAGGTCAGTTTCAGTAACTTTTGTGTTATCTTTTGGTTTGCCTGAATCGTCATCGTCTGACTCTGACTCTGAGGACTCTGACTTCTCTGACACTGTTTTTCTTGCTCCGTTACAACTAGCTAGTTCACCTTCTGCTCCTGCTCCTAATACGTTACGCATAGTTTGAGGCTTTAAATACGAGCTACTGAATTGTAAATAATTTTGAAACTCGGTGTCATTGCTATTGCTGTCGCTGCTATTATTAGGACTGCGACTACGTTTGCGTCTTTCATACCTGTTAGGCTCGACAGAATTATGACCGTGGTTGATGTTAATGCCATCATTATTGACATTGGGAATATTTTTAATGCCTGAATGCACTTTATTAAATAATACACCAACAGGTGAACGAGGCACAGACGGTGTTTTATCTTTTTGTAACCTAGAACTACGTTTACATTTAGATTTAGATACAGTTGGAACTACATTTTTTTGCTTACTTGTATTGACAACTGCACATGTTGATGGTGTAGAATCTTCTTTAGCTGAGGCTGGGACTGGGACTGAAATTGAAGTTTTGATCTTGCTTTTGCATTTGCAGTGTAGCTTGGTATTAGAAGCAGCAGCAGCAACGCCAGCAACAGCATTATCAGAGTCATTGCGAGAATATGAGTTGGAACATCCAACGTTGACAACTAAATTGATAACATGTGATCCCGCCAACGATTTTAATGAATTAAGTGATGCCAGCACTGAAGTTTCTGAAAATAAAATAAAAATGTTACAAAATTAATACCCAATTTTAAAAATAACTAAATTAAATTAGTAACAAAAGAATGCAAATACCATTGTTATATTAAATCTTCTGCAAAATATACAGTTACAGGTAAGTGTTATGTGATACTTACGAACAATGTTTTCAAGTTGGCTGGTGTCAAGCAGTGCCAAATTTGATAAAACGGTAGAATTATTGTTAGCGGATGTGAAATTATTGTCACTATCGTTATCCTCATTAACGTTGACGTTGACAGCGGCAACATCATTGTCTCTAGGGTCACGGTCACACTCCAGTTCGGAATCAGCTAAAATATTATCATTTCTTGGAGCAGCAGGATGTGGTGTTGAATCACAACTGAATTCCAGTGATTTTATAGGAATATTAGGCTGAGTAGGCAAACCTGATACAAATATTACAATAAAGGTTACAGTTGTTAAATTAGCAAAATTGGTTGTTTTAAATAATATTGCAACAACGTTTAAAGTTGAAAAACAATTTTTAGCCTTCATTCTCATTCATATTTTATCAACAAAGAGCTTTGAATTTAAACTTAATGTGTGTTGCCTGCCTGGCGTTAAATAAATTAGTTTAGATCATTTATTAATACAAAAGTAATTGTGTTGTAATTTAAATTTGAATACTTTGCATGCATGAATAAATACATTTGTTAGAATAGATACCTTGTTTTTCTTCATCGTTTTGAGAGTCTTCAAGTGTTTCATTTTGATAGGCGCAGCCACTCGAACCTGAGCCACTGATTACATTGGTGTATACTACTTCTAATTCTTCTCCATTTACTCTCACGCTATTTGGAATTCGATCAATGTAAACTATACCATTCCCATCCCCATGCGTATCAGCTAATGGGTAAGACACCAAGTTCACATTCTGAAGTTCGGCAGTTTTTAGATCTTGAACTTCACAGGACTGAATGGTTTTATTCGTGTCTGAATCAGTAGTTGTGCCATTCTTGTCAACATTTTCAATAGTCTGTAAATAAAAATAGAATAATATTGTGTCCCATTTTAGAGATTTTCTATATAGGACCATTTTAGAGACTTATATATGGTTTTCATAGCCCCATGTATCACACAGGGACACGCAGTCCAGTGGTTTAACGACCAGCAAAAAGTTAATTAGCCTGTAGCGGCTGTAGCCATTGAACAGCTGTTGCCAGGGCCAGGGGAAAAGCGGAAGCAAGTTCTTTCCCAAGGGCCGACACGACTGTTCCCATTAACAGTCGGCAGGATCGATCCCAAGCCCTAGGAACGTCGTGAACTAGGAAGCTCGACGTTCTTGACTTGGTTTGATCCACTGGCCGGGGCTACAAGGCTAAAGTAAGGCTTAAGGTCGAGATTCTTGGGAGGGAAACCCAGCCAGCCACAGCTCCAGATGGAGTCAAGCTGTGGCACCACTGGGCTGGTGTGCTTTATTTTTGTAAGAAGGCAAAAAACACCTATATAATTTATTAGTTCAATTTTTGATTGTTGTAACACTAATGTAACACTTGTAATATAACTGTAGTACAAATAAAGTATTAAGTATCAGCTTACCTGGCCAATGCAGTTAAATCTAGATGAAGACATTGTTGTAGCTGCTGCTGCTAATAGTAGTTATTATTTATTTATCAACACAAAGACACAAAGACTGTAGACCCGTGTCTCCTCAAAACCCTAATACACTAATTTATTTATTCTTGAGGAATTAAAAACAGAAACAAATAAGAAGTACATTAAAAAATACCTGAATACTAAATACAAGAAACTGGTAGAACTTTTGATTTAATATTTTAAATTTTGTAATTAATACTAAGTCCATAAGTCAGTAAGTAGATAAAACTGTGTAATAAGTTGCAGAGACTACAGAGTACTGACTGTCAACCGTATTAGTGCTCCAACAACATATAATTTAAGAATTAAACAGAACACAGAACACAAGACACTTTTTACTTAACCCTTAAATAGTTAAGCAAGTCAAACTAAAACAAAAATATAACATTGTGTTTACACACCTACCTACCTAATCCAACCAACCCACCAAAGTCACAGTGAGTCAGAGTACAAGTACATGTGAGAAGCTTAAATAGTTTATTTATTTTTATTTTTTTTGTATGTTACGTTCTGCACATGCAAAATATTTTTAATGAAGTATTTTTTGGAATAGTTAGAAATTTTGATTGTGAAATTGAACCACTTTCTCTTTTTGAATATAATTTGTTGCTAAGTGCCGTCAGATTTCTGCTAGAACACTGTTTTTCAAATTCACAGATCTCTGTTTGTGGTACTTTCGACGTTTTCAAAGATTTAGTTTTAGTTTGCTTTCTAGGTCGACCAGGACCTCTTCGCTTCAGTGAAGATAAAACTTGGGATGACTCAACGGGCATTGTTGAGTTTATGTGCGTCGGTGTCGGTGTCGGTGTTGATGAATCTTGTAAATGCACTACCATGGTGTGTGAACGTGAATGTGAATCATCTTGAGTTTCAGTTTCGTCAATGACAACAGGTTCTTTGGGGGTCAAATAAGGATTAAATCGTACTCTACGAACAATCAAAGAGTTAAAGTTCGAATTAATGTCATTGTCATTACAAGGTATTAACGGTGGTATCACTGTATTGGACGGTGTTGGTGTCGGTGTCGGTGACGTGTTGTTGCTGTTGATATAAGTTGGCAAAGTTGGTGATGGTTCTGACTCTGATTCTTCTAATAACTCGTTCTCTTGAATTTCACCGTCACCATGAGGGTTAGCAACAAGTAGGTTACAATTTTCTGCATTGTTAGCAATTATATTAATTCGTGAGGGTCCTTGATCTGATTGTGATGTAGCTTCCTTAGCAGATATAGGCAAAGGCACAGGTTGTACTCCGCAGCCACTCTTGCCCGTGCAATTAACACACTTAGACACGTAAATATTTACTGTGCTGTTCTGCCCTATTGTAAATAATCCAGCTCCCAATTCTATAAAAACGAAACAAAAAAATACATTATTGTTTAAGTTACATATTTAATTATAATATTATTCAGTTATTATTTATACTAAAAATAACATAACTGAAACTAAAACTAAATACATATGTCAAATAGCAATAACCAGTAATTAGGTGAGACTGCATTGTGGAGCATCAAAGCATGTATAGCAGATAGCTGCATGTAGCCTGTAGCTACTTTTTTTGCTTAACACATAATAATGTTTAATGTTTAAATATACAATTATAAACTTACCTTGCAAATAATTAGCACCAGCACTGCAACTTGTACTTGACGATACCGCATTTATGCCTGGAAGTTTCATTTCGAGCTGAACGTCTGCACTATTATTAGTTGTTGACAAAATACTTATGTTTGCTGAAAATTTTGGTTTTGGTTCGTGTTGCAACTTGGTAGCAGAACCTGTGGCTGAAGTTGCAGATCTGTCAACTGATGCTGAAGTCAGAAAACTATTCGAGGTAGGAGTAGGAGTAGACGTCCGTAATTCGATAGGCTTCAAAATACTGGTTTTTGTTGTTGTAGATGGGTCAAAAAAGGCTGAACTAACTTCGTTAATTTTGCTTGCTTCCTGTAGAGACACCGACAAGGATTCTTGACTTCCGTTGTGGGCAATAATGCTCATATTTGTTGCATTATTAACTAAATTGCGTCGAGCACCAAACATTGAGCTCCTTTCATCACTTTCATGAAATTTCAGACCAATACTCCTGCTTTTCGAACTTCTGGTAGTCATACTTCTACTGTTATTATCTTTAGATGAAAATATAAAATCAGTTTTTTTGCTTTTAATATATTCGGCTTCATTATCAATATTGTCAAACCCCCGAATCCCGCCAGGTATAATATCTAAACTGCTAGATAGATCTAAATCTAGCCCTGTGATTGCAGAAACGTCCAAAATATCTGAACTGTCTAAAGTATTGTTAAAAATGTAATCCGGATCAGACATTTAATTAGTAGTTAAAATTTACCTAAAATAACACAATTATTTTTATTTTAAAATAGTTAAGTGTCACGGTCTCACGGTTCACAATAGTTCACATCAGCTCAAGTTTCAACACCATTTGCCATTTACGCTGCTTACACACCACAATCACAAGCCACTGCTTCAATTTAAATATTACTAGCAGTACAGTAACCGTCACCAGTGCCAGTGCCAGTGCCAGTGCCAGATGCCAGTGCCAGTACCAATTGCAGTTTTCAGTTTGCAGTACTCGATATTTTTTTGGAAGACAGTACTGAGTCCAAAATGAGCCAGACGGTCACTTTTGAATGAGTCGGACTCAATACCCCACTACGGAAACGAAAAACCCATGAGCCCTCAATATGGGCTCATGGCATGAGTCCAAATGAGTCCAGAGGAAAATTGAGTGAGCCTGGGTAGAGCCCAACATTTTTTGGTTTTGTCGACCGGGAGGGCGGTCGTGAACGAAAACAGCCAGGTCACTTTTGTTTTGTCTTACTATGCGGTGACTTGAGTAGTCTCCTCTAGATAGGGTCACCTTTGAAATTGCGCGCGCAATCAAATATTGGGAATGCGCAGGCCTAGAATCTTTACCCACGGGACTTACTCTGCCCCGTCAGCTTTGCCTCGCTCAATTTCAAGGATATCATGCTCTCGACAGGGAAACTCAGTCATAGTTTCAGCTACGGTCCAAACGCTGTGGAAACCCAAATAGGACTGGAATTCTCTGGAAATGATGTTGGGGGGAATCAATTTATGGGCATGGTCCGAAAAGGTCTCGCCACGTCTGTTCTTTTAGACGAGTGCAGCATGATATGGAAAGTGCTTTTAAGCTGGTCATTAGAAGAGGCCGCCACTGTCCCTGTCGTGTATGCGACTGCGTACTACGCTCTAATTGCCCGAGGACGACTAAGTCTTTGACAGTCCGTCCTAATTCACAGTGGGACGGGCGGCGTGGGTCAGGCTGCAATTAACATTGCCTTCAGCCTCAACTGCACAATTTTCACAAGTGTCGGTACCAACGAGAAACGACAGGAGATCACAAACTTATTTCCAAACCTTCCACGTGACCAAATTTGTATTTCCCGCGACACCTTGTTTGAGAAGCAGGTTCTGAAAATGACTGGGGGGCGGGGTGTAGACCTTATTTTAAATTCCCTAGCGGAGGATAAGCTACAAGCAAGTTTAAATTGCCTTGAAGTTGGTGGGACATTTTCAGAAATTGGAAGTTTGACATTCTCAGAAATAATCCACTGGCAATGGAGCACCTTGGAAAAAATGTGGATGTAAGTGGCGTGGATTTAATTTCCATTTTCTCGAACCGAGTCCCGGGGAAAAGTGAGCTTATCCAACTTGTGGATAAGGGTATTAAAAGCAGGGTGGTGAAACCTTTGGAGCGGACAGTGTTTGGAAAGGTACAGATCTAGGATGATTTTCGGTTTATGGCTGCAGGAAAGCACATAGGGAAAGTGTTGATTAAAATTAAGCCAGAGCCAGAAGAGGTAGGCAATAAAACAACAGGAGGGGCGGCCACCTTCACCGTCAGAGCAGTGGCAAGAAGTTACTTTGACAATCAAAAAACTTACGTAATCATTGGCGGGCTCGGCGGCCTCGCACTTGAAGTGGCCAACTGGCTCGTTGAGCGTGGGGTTAGAAAGCTAGTTCTAGTGTCCAGGTCTGGGGTAACATCGGGCTACCAAAACCTCTGCCTCCAAAGGTGGGCATCCGAAGGGGTGCAAGTATCCACCCCCCAAGTTGACCTCACAGTTTTCCACACAGCAGAGAAATTTATGTCAGACCTCCTCAAAAGTTTGGCAATTTTACGCGGGATTTTTAACTCCTTTTTTTTGTGTGGAAGGATGCACCTATCGGAAATCAAACACCGAAAATATTTGAAGCTGTGTGCACTCCAAAAATAAACATCACTCAAAATCTGGACCTTTTAACTCGGGAGCATTGCGCTGGGCTGGACGTCGTCTTCGTGACATTTTCCAGCCTTTCTGCTGGGCTCGGGAATGCGGGACAGAGCTCCTACGGATTAGCCAACTCAGCCATGGAGATGATTTGTCGTCAGCGAAAAGCAGACGGACTTCTTGGGCTCGCTATTCAGTGGGATGTGGTGGGGGATGTGGGGGTTGTCGCGGAGAAAATGGACGAGGCGGAAGTCTCTAATGGGATGAGCCGTCAACGGATATCTTCCTGTCTTGAGGTCCTCGATGCACTTTTAGAGAAGAGCATTACTTCGCCATCGGCAGGAGCGTGTTTTTCTTCTATGGTTGTGAGTGAGCATGACCACAACCAAAAAAAGATAATTCCTCCTTAGCTTAGGTCACTACTGATCTTGTATCATGTGCATCGTAAGAAGAAAACTTCCAGTAGTTAGGAGAATCTGAGGAAAACAGATTTTCGCTGTTAAAATTTGAATCCGAATTGTACTCAGTAACGCGGAAACTAACTGCAAATCTAGTTCCTGTCACAGACTTATCACTTGTTACACTGCGATAGAGCATTTTCCAAAAGACTCCTGCTCCACTCCCAAGCTACAAAAAAAAATGTCAAAATATCATTTAACCAAATTTATTTGTAATTTTTCTCACACAGGCTTTAAAGCTATGTCACCTTTGGTTTGGCATGTCGTGTAATTTGTGTGTAATATTTTTGGACTCACAATAATTGTTCCAAATATTATTACCTATATATATCCCATATGTCACACACATATTATTCAACACATACAAATATATATAGTACATAACTAATGTGCGCAGTACAATGCACACACACACACACACAAAACCAACAGGCTTTGACAATAATATTCTCTACCACTGCAGAGAATATTACAAATATTATTTGTCACCGTCAGTGATTTTAAAGCTTCACTTTAAAATCACCCATCCTATCTTTAACATTGTGACAACTTCTCACATTTATCTCCACACAAACGGAGAGGAGGAGAGTTTTATTACTCTGACCTCAATAAAACATACACTCAACACAAAACACACACACACAAGTACACACAAGTACATACTATATAATTCTTTGTTTTAACATTTCAATCACTGTACCATTGATCTCAACCAATACCAAATACTAGCCTCAGTGCATTGAAGTGAAATAAAGAATCAGAGACGATTATAGCATGGGAGGAGAAACATCTTAAATTATTTCTCGCATACTTTCCATCATTTATTTTCAGGTTTCATTTTACCACTCCGTGGTTAATGAACATTCTCTCACCACTTTGAATTTCATATTTATATGGAATTACACGTTTCAGCACTCGTCTTTACCCTGTAAATGTAAAGCCCGTGGACCGCCACAACTACCGTCAAAACCGGATTCGGACCACAGTAACAATCTCAATCTCCAAACTGGATTAAAACTACGAATTCTTCACCATAAGTCCTGGCCAGGCACTTAAATCCGTACATCAACCAAGGAAATTTTGAGAACTAAAGCTCCGCTTTTTTCTTTAAAAATTATTCTATCCGGACAATCCTCACAAAAAGCAAACAAATAGAGGAAAAATAATCGTAACTATCTGTCCGAGATTTTACATTTTATTTTACAAACCGGATTTACAACGGGCACACAATAACCCTGTAATTGTCGTAACTTCCTCTCCGAGGATTTACTAGCACAATTTACAATTTAACAAGGGCACACAATAACCCTGTAATTGTCGTAACTTCCTCTCCGAGGATTTATTAGCACAATTTACAATTTACAACGGGCACACAATAACCCTGTAATTGTCGTAACTTTCTCTCCGAGGATTTATTAGCACAATTTACAATTTACAACGGGCACACAATAACCCAGTAATTGTCGTAACTTCCTCTCCGAGGATTTATTAGCACAATTTACAATTTAATAAGGGCACACAATAACCCTGTAATTGTCGTAACTTCCTCTCCGAGGATTTACTAGCACAATTTACAATTTAACAAGGGCACACAATAACCCTTTAATTGTCGTAACTTCCTCTCCGAGGATTTATTAGCACAATTTACAATTTAATAAGGGCACACAATAACCCTGTAATTGTCGTAACTTCCTCTCCGACGATTTACTAGCACAATTTACAATTTAACAAGGGCACACAATAACCCTTTAATTGTCGTAACTTCCTCTCCGAGGATTTATTAGCACAATTTACAATTTACAAGGGGCACACAATAACAACAATAACACTGTAATTGTCGTAACTTCCTCTCCGAGGATTTATTAGCACAATTTACAATTTACAACGGGCACACAATAACACTGTAATTGTCGTAACTTCCTCTCCGAGGATTTATTAGCACAATTTACAATTTAATAAGGGCACACCATAACCCTGTAATTGTCGTAACTTCCTCTCCGAGGATTTATTACCACAATTTACAATTTAATAAGGGCACACTATAACCCTGTAATTGTAGTAACTTCCTCTCCGAGGATTTATTAGCACAATTTACAATTTAATAAGGGCAACAATACCCATATGTAACCGTACTATCTCTCCGAGATTTACGAAGGACCTTCATTCTCACAAGGGACCAGCCCCAACATACACAGAGATTTATCCTTCGGATAATTGCTGCAGCCACGTCCATCAACTCACAAGGGAACCATCCCGGACTACAATACAATCAAATCCAACCGGATTTCTACCAATAAAACTCACAAGGGACTCACCCCAACATGGCAAAATTCACAAAAAATCTGGAAAGTGAACGTCTCAAAGGCATCCTTCAAACAATGAGAGTTCTACAGGCACAACTACAAGAATGCCAAAGCCAACTTCACCCTCTAATGGCAAATCCACAATCACAAAATGATGACTGGAATCAAATTACAAAGGAACTAATAGCAGTCCACAACAATATAACCAAACAATGCCCTCACATAGGACTCGCTACACCAGTCATCCCTTCAACGGAACAAAACCCGAATGTCATACAGTCACAAGAGACGGCTGATCACCGTCCTCTCGACAATACAAACCAAGTGGACAACTAAACCCACGCTAATGACAATACAACAATACCAGTACTACAAACTGAAGACCATCACGGTGACAGTGACCCCAACGGTCACCCCACAACAATTATACCTCCTAATTTGGACACGACCCATAAAAAAGGAGTAGAAATGGCCACCCAAAAGCCACAGAAAATTCAACATACAGACTCTTCGCCCAGCAATTCTCCTTCCGAGGCCATAGTTCTAGTGCAAAAGGAAGACGTCACGGCCGAGATAGTGCACAATCTCGCCGCCACAAAGCCAATCACAAAAGGCCCAAATACAATTGATTTTGCAGACGGTTTCACCGTGGCAGTAAATCAACAGCCTGCTCAAACAACCCACCCACAAGTGGAAAATAACAATCAAAAGTCACAAAACCCTGAAATTCTCCCCTCGGAAAATGCAACAATCGAGACTACCACAAACAATACAAAACTAGAGTCCGAGGCGCGGCCAACCGAAACCGTATCAACCGAAACCGTACCAACCGAAACCGTAAAGACCACGCCCACAAAACCCGCCACAAGGGATCACAAACAGACAACCTCAAAAGGCAAACTAACCTTTATGAAATTATCTGGCGACACTAGCAAAGAAGCCTTCAGGCAGCAAGTAGAGGATAATTTGAAAACCTTGGGCAGAGATACAGGGAGACGCGCATATTTTCGGCTGGCTCCGGAAACGCCCTCTGACGGCCTGGATGCAATTCAACAGTTGGAAAACCGCATAAAAATGTATGAGAATCTCCAAACCCTCATTAATGAAGAACCTGGCTATGAAGTTCGATTGATGAGCGAAGGACGCGTAGTCCCCACACAAGGACTCGACGCGGTTCTACAACAAGCAAAGGATACACTTAACCGTTACAAATCGTATCCTTCAACAATTCCACAACTAATGGAAAAAATGAGTCAAGTTGCTCAGATGGAGACACTTTCCCCGGAACAAGAAGAGGATATCCCGGTCCTTACAATGGATCTAGACGGCATTAAACTAGGGGATCCTCTCAAATTCAAAGACATGTCTACTTATCAGCTTATTGATACGCACATCATACAAACTGCATTAGCCTATGAATATGGACATGAAACACTCAAAGCTGACGAAGTCTATGATTTCCATATGTCTCAAGAAATTTATCGCGAAGAATTAATAGCCTCAAGGCTCGCAAGAGACAGACAATCCTCATGGGAAAAGAAATCAAAGGGAACCACAAAACGACCCATTGGACCCCGGACAGAAGTTCACCTTAAAGGGTATCATATTACCTTAGTGGAACACTTGACCCCCCGGGAACAACACAAACTACTCAAAAGACAGAATGTCCACTATGATCCAGACTCTCGTCATTTCACACTCATACCAGTAGACAAGGTGGAAATTGAATATGCCTTATCACCTGAGGCCCGACGAGCACAACTCAAACAAGTTTTTGCTGCAACTCCAGCGCTCCATGCATCTTCAGTGGAGGCTAGACGACAAGAGGAATTCGACAAAAATCCTCTCGGCAAATACATTATGGACAAAATACAAGCAGATTCCATTGCCAATACAACCCCAGAATCGCTTTGCGAACATTGTGGAAAGAAAGGCCACCTCATATGGAACTGCGTCTACACTACTCGATCCTCTAGAACAAAAAGGACACAATATGTAGACCAACAACAAGACAAAATACAACAATGGATTGCTGAATATTATTTGGAACAGGCACAACAAGCTGAAGCTGACGAAGAAGCGCATGCAGATACCGTCTCGGAGACACGCCATCTAAGCAATCTACCGACTGACACTGAGGACCCGTATGATCCAGATGCCCTACAACCTCTAGAAACAAGGAGGGCGATAGCGATGACGAAGGCCTCATAGACCCTCTTACGCTCTGCGAAATATGTCCAAAATATGATTTCGTACCAAATGCGTGTCCAGGACCTGATGTCCTTAATCCTGATTATTTTCGCGGAAGAGAATCACCACGCATTAGAAGCATAGATCATCTTCCATTTCATCCTCTACCAGAACCAGTACTGGAATATGAATTAAGAGAGATGACCACAAGCTCTACACTAAAAGCAATGATGCACTGGGAAGATTACAAAATCACCAGTGACAACATACCGTGCTCCTTATGCAACGGCCTTGGTCATGTTGCTCGACGATGCCCTGATTGTGCAGACGCCACTACGTCCGAAACTAAACAAGTTGCGTGTGAAGACAAAGGTCGCCTACAACGCCAAGCGAATCATTACAATCAACAAAAAGCGACCCTGAAAGCTACTGAGACACTCAAATTGGCTCTAGCAGTTAAACAAAATAGCTTTCTCGATTACAAAAAATCCAAAAGAATACTATACAAGCTCCAACATAGCCATTCAGGTTCAACGTGTGACCTATGCAATGAGATAGGCCATGCTACCTTATTCTGTGACAATCTCCCGTTTACTACAAAAACCAATTTACGGAAATTCCAAGAGATCACGGAGCAACTAACATCCCAATGGAAACGTGAATTTTACAAAGACCGTAAGTCACAGCTACCTGAACCAACGACCGAAGAGCCCCCGGCAGATTTTCAACCCCGGGCATTTATGGTCAGAAGGGAAACAACCTACCCTCTGCACAAAACTAAGCGACAACGACTGGATAACGACAGAGGACAGTACCTGAAAAAACCTCAGAATTTGACTCAAAATACAACGGAATTATATCTGGAAACTGAAATCGAACTCCCTGAGACAGCCGATCCTCTAGTCATCAAACTCTCTGATCTATCGGAGTCCGACAATGAGACTTTCACCCAAAAACACATGACTCCTGATGAGGAAGTCGAGTCAATATTCAAAAACGTAAAAGCCAAAGTCAAAACCCCAGCTTTTCACAAACTAGACAATATAATTAGTACACGCCGCACTGATGTATTACTTTATGCAGATGGTCAACCAATACCCTCTCGCTTACACCGTGCTCACATGGCTTTGTTCATTCCAAATGTAAACTATATCCGGCCCACAACACAAGAACCGGATACTGATCATTTTCATCCTGTCACCAATGACACAACTTCCTCCTTGCCCAATGACTGGAGGATAGAACCGATCAAACACTCAAAACCATATGCGTACAAAGCAGTCAGAGACAATTTTATCTGGCCCTGCGACACTGGCGCTTATATTCATTTATGCGGTCGCAAGGAATGGTTTTCCTCATACAAACCTTTTTCAACAGGACCAAGAGCAATACGGATAGCAGACAACTCACTCATTTTTGCACAAGGCTACGGCTCAGTAGTTGTTTCTGCTTTCAATGGAAACCGATGGGATCCTTTTAAACTACAAGATGTCTGGTATCTAAAAAATGCTGCAAATCTCTTTTCCGTTACTAAAATGGTCAACAAAGGAAACATTATATATGAAGGTAACAAAGAGAAGATTGAATTCTTTCGCCTCAACCCTGACACCATGAAAAAAACCCTGCTACTCAAAGGCATGAGCCCGGCGGCTCCGGACAATTAGTTATGCTATTCAAGCCAATCAAACAATTACCCGTAGCAATGATGACCCGTGGATTATCCCTGGGACGTGTCCAGAGACGTCATGAAAAACTTGGACACATTAACTATCGATACCTGCAGAATACCCTGCGCACAGGTGCAGCTACACTCGGAACTGGAAATGTTCTCGAAGAGGTTCGGGATTGTATCATATGCAATCGCAGCAAGGCCACAAGGAAACCCTTCCATAGCCAAACTTCTCAGGACACTAATGAAACCGAAGAGTGTATCCACGCTGACCTGGTACATGCAAATTTTCCCTCAATCAAGAGAAATCGCTATTTCCTACTCCTGAAGGACGACCACTCTGACTACAGGAAAGTCTCCTTTCATGCGGATAAGGAAGCAATGACCATTTTACCTGTCATCCAAGAATTCTGTGCTTGGATTGAAAACAACAGTGGAAACAAAGTCAAATATTTCAAATCTGATGGCGGCGGAGAGTTCAAGAATGCTATTCTTCAACAATGGTGCAAGACCAGTGGCATTCGCTTTCTCATTACTCCTCCGCACTGCCCTCAATCAAATGGCAAACTGGAACAAGACGTTCGTACAATCCGTGAAACCGCAGTCTCACTCCTACTCGAAGCCAATCTACAAGCTAGATTTTGGGAAGATGCTGTCGACACTGCTGTCTACCTTCACAATCGAGTATGCCATTGCAACCGAAAGACAACCTCATTCACTATGATGTGTAAGAAACCAACCATACTGTCTAATCTACACATCTTCGGCTGCCCTGCCTCCGCCAAACTAGTTAATCAACGTAACTGGTGGGAAGGCAAGACAAGAGAAGGCCTCTTTGTCGGTTACAAAGAGCACAGCCTGGAAGTCAGACTCTATGACCCTAAGACCAAGTCACATTTTTGGTCTCGTCATGTGGACTTTTTTGACTCCAGAATACCGGTACAACCCCCACCAGCACATTTATTCAGAGACGACCAATTCTTTGATGCCCATACTTATGGTGGAGACCGGATTGAAGACCTTCGACTATATGTCACTAATCAAAGGAACAACGCAGGTGACTTAATTACTTGTCAGAATCCTCTGCCTGAAGACAATTCCTCAGCGCCCTCTATGACACATTCTGTCAATATACCTGTCGTTACTCCATTCACTACATCCACAACTGGAAATGAATTGGTACCCTTTCAACAACAAACTCAGAGATCACCACAAACGGCTCAACCCATACCAATCACCATGGGAAATCGATCTTCAAAAATTCAAGGGACACCTCAAACCAATTCTACACCTGTGGCCCCTAAAGTATCTAACACCCCAGTTTCAACTCAGGACCACCGGACACCAAAACGACCAATACCTCAGCCTATTATCATCAAAACAGGAACTCCCGTCGCGGCCTTACCCGCTAGAAATGAGATTACTATGGTTCAAGAAAGACTTCGCCAGGAGGGAGACTCAACAAACAATGACACTTCCTTATTTGAATACTCAGACAATGATGATGATGACGACGAAGCTGAGACCACTTTGGACAGAACCACGGACTCGACTACTCCAGGTTCCGCTCGCAATACACTCACAACTACAGACGTTAGTACCCTTTGGGCTCCACATCAAGAAGAAACCCCAGAGGATGCCAATCCAAACGTTCCTGTCACACAAGGGGATGTCATCATGAGTGAAGATCCACCGCTACCCAGTGCTGATCGCCTCCAAAGTGCACAATTTCAGAGAGTTACACGTGTGGGACGCAACACCAAATTACCAGGAAAATTTGATGACTTTGTTATGTTTGCCCACGCCTCTCCCCAAGACCCAGTCAAGGCTCTTCTCGCCAATACTTTATATGAACGCCTTGATGACCAAGATCTGACTCACAAACGACCAGTCATAATCCCACAGAATTACAATCAAGCCATGAAAACCCCTGACCGCCACTACTAAAGGGAAGCCATGGACTCTGAATACAACTCTCTACTTGCCAATGAGACGTGGACTCTCGTCCCGAAACCAGAGAATCGACAAATCATACCTTCTATGTGGATTTATGGACACAAAATGGCCGAAGACCGATTCAAAGCACGACTAGTTGCTCGTGGAAACTTTCAAAAACCTGGCGTGGATTACAAACAAACCTTTGCACCGACCCCCAGATATGAAGTTTTCAGACTCCTGCTCGCTGACGCAGGTTTCAACAACAAATACATACGCCAATTTGATGTAGAAACTGCCTTTTTATATGCTGAACTTGAAGAAGAGGTTTACATGCACCAGCCCCAAGGATACAATCAAGGATCTGACCTGGTGTGTCTTCTCAAAAAATCCCTCTATAGACTGTGTCAAAGTCCCCGCAACTTTTACAAAAGGTCAAACAATTCATGGACTCCATCGGCTATAGGCAGAGCGACTATGAAAAATGCCTTTACATTAAGTGTTACAAGGACAAACAAGGCAATGACCACAAGTCTTACATTTGCTGGTACGTAGACGACAGCCTCGCCACGTCCACACATCAAAAAGACCTGGATGACCTCACACAGGCACTCAAGGATCGTTTTAAAATTACAGAGACTAACGATATAACCCATTTTCTTGGAATGGATTTGAAACGGACCGCTGATTACATCCAAATTAGTCAACACACTAAAATTGAGGAACTCGAAATCAAATTCAACCTTAAAGGATGCAAAACAGAAAAAACACCAATGAGCAAGGATTTCAACGGTGAACGAGAAGGTGAATGGACAAAACGAGATGACCTTCTTTACCAGAGCATAGTTGGATTCTTACTCTTCATATCCAGAATATCCAGACCCGATATTTCTCAAGCAGTACAAAAACTGACACAATACTTTGCTAAGTGGGATGCAGGACACTATGTAGCAGCTCTCCGTGTAGCTCGCTACCTCATCTCAACCAAGGACCAATGTCTCCGCTACTATCGGAACGACCATGGAAAATTTAACCTTAGCGTGGAAGTCCAATCAGATGCTAACTTTGCAATGGGTGCCCCAAGAGCCCGTAGCATCATGGGTGGTTGCGTTCTCTTGAATGGAACTGCTTGGATTTGGACTAGCAAGCAAGAAAACCTTGTTGCTCACTCAACTACAATTGCGGAAGTTTATGGAATTAACAATATGGCCAAGACAGCTATCTGGTCACATAATCGTCTTGCTGACATGGGATTACGTGAATGGACTAATACTATCTGGCAGTTTACAGAATCAGAATCTGGCTGGAATCTTATCTACAGTCTAGACAATCACCACGACCGTACTAAGCACGTTGACACCAGAATCTTCTGGGTCAAAGATCTCATTGAAACAAATCAGCTTGTCATTCAGCATCGCCGAACTGAAGACTTAGCCGCTGACATATTTACAAAACCCCTGACTGGACCCAGGATGAGGAAACTTATGTTCTTACTTGGGATGACAACCATGAATCAGGAGGGAAAAATCCATCAGGCTCAGCTTGCACAAACCTATGCTGCAATGCCAACTAAAAGACTCATCCATGATGAAAATACTGACCCTATGGACGTTACAACTACAACCAATGATGCTCAAGCTAGATATGCTAACTATACTGAAGTTGATGTCAAACCATCACATATCTATCATTCGGTGCGAAAGATTCGAAAATTTCGATCCTCCACTCCCCACATGCATCACCCATATGCACACACCAACCATCATTTTACTGCTAGCCCATTAGCAAGAGTCCTCACCTGCCTAATATTTGCCGCTTCAATCTGCGTTGGCAGCACCTACCGGATGGATGAAACATCCCCTGTACTTTGGACTCCTACTAATCTCAGTGTAAGCATTGTATACAAGGAACTCAACATCCAAATCGAGATTATACCTCCTTGCAGTCTTCTCGTCTATGATGTCACTGACGAAGATGATAAGGCCCAGATGAACAAAGCACACACTCGATGTCTCCAAGACTATGATCGACTTTTTGTTCAGCCTCTACACACCATCTGTCCGTCTACTAAAGTCAACAAGGCACCACAAACCCCAGTTGACCTCTACTCTCAATACCTTTACACACCTGATGACATAATTCGCAACAAAGTGACACAAACCTTTATGTCTGTACAAACAAGCCCTGGTATTGACATGGCCTTCTACGCCATGACCACTTACAATCTAATCACCAACTATGAGCCAACCATAAATATTCGATTCAGAGAACGGACCTCCGTTGTCAACAAAGTCACCAAAAATGGACACGTGTTCATGCCTAAAATGCAACAGCTTTAAAAGGAACTACTTCCTATGCATGACTCAAAAACAATCCTATCAACACTTGGACTTGACATCTCTGCCGTTATTAACTATAGATGGAACTACACTGATGTTCTACATACAATAAATCAATCCTGGACTCATGGACAAGGCAATGGAAAATTCTTTGATTACTTCCATCTGGAACTTCCACGTCAAATTTTTCCCCGCGAACAAGCGATCTTTAATTATTGCACTTCTGACAAGGACTTGGATACTATCCATCTACAATTCACGATTCCGGTTATCAACCCACACTTGGTACTACTTGCCGCGGATTCTTTTAGACTTAAATGGGAGACAAATTCAACCGACCAATGCAATATTCAATACACTGGCCCGCTGCATGCAATTTTGGACAAAACCAGAAACTGTGTCTATCATACACGCATGGACACTCTGCATGGACACAATCTGATTTCTCTTCAACATCTTCACTGCCAACCACAATCGGAATTCTATGCCAACCGCCTGGCTTATCAGTATGCTGTTTGCTATAACCATACTGATGATGTTGACTCACCTCTTCTACAAGTGAAGATTCACAAAGGGAAGTTCTATGTCTATTGCGCTACACTCAACATTACCATGGACAACAATCAAACTCGGCCCTGCCTGAATTTAGTCTTTACATTACCGTTGAGAGCAGCATTGACCATTGGCCATCGACATTTTAACAATCAAACAACGTCATATGATGCCACAGAGGACCTCCCAACCACACTTAAATCTGTACAATGGATTGTGGAGACTCCGCCTACTATGGACTATGCCCTAGAAGCAATCTCAAGACCGACCTGGATTCCTATCAAATGGATAGCCCTTACAATTGGATCGTTCTTCCTCTGCATCTATGTTTTACTTGGATGGATCATTTTCCGCAGTTGGACCATCTACTCACCTGCCGACCAGGAGGATGCGTACCTACCTAATAATCCTGCACATCAACCTAATGTGATTTCCCTACAACAACCAACGGATCACCTCCTGCTTACATTACAGCCTAATAATCATCTACCGACTGATTATATAGAGATTTAACAATTACAACACAAACCTTCCCAACAAACCAACCTTACAATTTTTGAGGAGGGGCGTCTTTCCAATAAAGGCGCCCCCCCGAGGAGGGTATTATTACCTATATATATCTCATATGTCACACACATATCATTCAACACATACAAATATATATAGTACATAACTAATGTGCGCAGTACAATGCACACACACACACACACAAAACCAACAGGCTTTGACAATAATATTCTCTACCACTGCAGAGAATATTACAAATATTATTCGTCACCGTCAGTGATTTTAAAGCTTCCCTTTAAAATCACCCATCCTATCTTTAACATTGTGACAACTTCTCACATTTAACTCCACACAAACGGAGAGAAGGAGAGTTTTATTACTCTGACCTCAATAAAACATACACTCAACACAAAACACACACACACAAGTATACACAAGTACATACTATATAATTCTTTGTTTTAACATTTCAATCACTGTACCATTGATCTCAACCAATACCAAATACTAGCCTCAGTGCATTGAAGTGAAATAAAGAATCAGAGACGATAATAGCATGGGAGGAGAAACATCTTAAATTATTTCTCGCATACTTTCCATTATTTATTTTCGGGTTTCATTCTACCACTCCGTGGTTAATGAACATTCTCTCACCACTTTGAATTTCATATTTATATGGAATTACACCAAACTGAGTCCAGTGTCCCTGTTACTTTTGTAAATCGAAACTTGGTCATGATATTCAGGAAATCCGTGGGACAGTAGCATCACAAAAACTCGTAACTTACTTGGCTTAGTACCTTCCCTCGTCCTCGTATTATTAAAATTCCAGAGGCATCTTTCATTATTAGCGTAGGTATTGGACAACTTGTATTTAGTCATCAAGGGCACATCCAGCTGAGCGTCGATGATCCCACTGCAACCTTTAATTACAAGAATGGTGCCATACTATTGAAATAATTGATTTTATTAGCTTGCAAATATAGCCAAATATAGCGGCGGGCAGCAGAAAGCCCCTGCTGGTTGCATTTTCAAAAAAACGGGCAAATTAAACATTTTGCGGTTTTTAAAAACATCTAAAAAAAATATTTTGGCTTTTTTAAAACATGTAAATAAAATATTTTTCTACATTCGAAAAACATGGGAATAAAAAATGTAGCATGTTTCTCAAAACATGTAAATACAACATTAAGCATTTTTCTTAATCAAATCAAGTAAAAAGAACATTTTAGACTTTTCTAAAACATGTGATTACACCATTTTACATTACTAAAGAAAATCAGTAATAAGATCAAAAAATCCGGCGCTTCGCGCCGGATTTGTCCACCGTGGGCCCAAAGTAGATGCTGACCTTACAGCAAGTTGATTTCATCAGTGAAAAAAATGTTTTTATAGTACGGTTAACAAACTTCTAACTTAACCATAGGCTGTTAATGCTAGTAAAAACGGGCTGAGTGCAAGCTCTGTTGGCACTAGTGGGCTAAGTAAAATTTCTGCTGCTCCGAGCGAGCTTAAATTAAATAGCACACAACTATAGTTTGCATACCTACCTACCTACGTTCAGATTCAAGTGTGTATATCAAGGGAATGACAGTCTAGTCACCCATTTTTAACAGCATTCAATTTAAGTAATGCGCAAGTAGTTATCTGTTGAGAAGGAAATGCCATGCACGCTTAAAATTTCAGAGGTCTTCTCCCATCCGTTAGACAGCAAAAGCCATCTGAACGTCGGAAGAAGACCCAAGAAAAGAGATAACAAAAATCCTCCAACTTCTTCAACCCTCAACTACAACGAGATGCTTTCTGCAGAGGAAAAGACGCGGCCCTGAGGCATGACGCTTCCCAAGGAGAGCCATGAGGAGCGAGAAGAAAGAGGAGACTCGACAGTCAGACACGAACGCCGAAGGAGAGCAGATCCGCGATCCTCTGCTGAAGATCACAAAAATACAATTACATTATTTTCTTTTTTTTTAAGTTCTTCGTAAATGGGAAAGAAAATTATGGAGACACCAAGAGGGATCCGCCGATTACAAGGGGATTCATGTCTTCATCCTTGTTGGTGCCAAAGAATTCCTGAAAAAGGAAAGAATAAGAAACATTATAGTGAAAACATTTATATTTATATTTTCCTGTTCTTGGTGTTCTCGATATTCTCCTTTCCCATCTACGAGTTCTTTTCAAGTTTGTTAAATTAAAATTTAAGCGAGGTCAAAAGACCAAAGAAAAGAGAAATTGTAATAATACGAATTAATCAGTGTAATTACCTGTAAATTGGCAGAAGCTTGGATCTGGAATTCATCGGTACCGTTCCCACGGTACTCGTAAGATAAAATTGTAAAATTCATGTTGTGAAATATTTGGACGTAATCATGAAAAACATAACAAAAATATATAAATTAATCATTACCCGTAATGCTTGTCGCCCTTCCCCCTTCAGGGGAAGGGAAACTTATCATTTTCATTTCAATTATATTTTTCGTTTTGAATTTAACTCAATAATATATTTATCCGTAAAACTTACCTTATCTCTCGGATCCGTCGTGTGACTCATTATTGGCAACATTCTTGATTCCCATCCTGAGCATTAACTGGAAGAAATAGAAAGAAAATTTGTGAAAATAAGCATAAAAATGAAGGCCATGAGGTGGAAGCGAACCTCTGACCTGAGTTATCTACGGAGGTCATCCTTCCCTCTCATGTCCAATCACTAATCTAAATTATTCAGACGAGAGTGAAAATTAATTATAAATCGTAAAATATAAGTTCATACCGAAAAATCAGTTTACATAATTTAAATTAGATCAAAATTGAAGACAGGGGCCAGCGTCGACTACAAGTGGCCGTGAGTCCGCGTGTTCGGTAGTTGGGACGCACTCCTCGTCGGACACATCGGACTTAATTCGGTCCCTCGCAGCTGGCGCTGAACTGATCGGGGACCCTGTGTCTCTGACCATATCCCAACATGTCCAACTGAAAGCAGAAAATAAAATAAATGGTTAAACTAAACATTTGAATTACACATTGGCAAAATACTGAACCAAAATTTACCCGTTGCTGACCTCATTTCCGTGATACATTTTTGGCTGTGACGACCATGTACTCGGCCCGTTTGCCATCGACGGTCGTCGGAAACCGGATGTTACACGGAAGTGAGGAGGCTGGAGGTGGCGATACATGCGGAGACCGAACCATGGTCTACCACCGTCATTGCCATCCCGCCACCGGCAACTACAATTTGAGAATGTAAAAATAAACAATAAGTAAGAAATTGAAACTAAAATAAGTCAATTCACATTCAAGAATCAAATTTGGAAATATGCAAAATTAACCCGTGGGCCTTGGAGATTCGGAGGTTGGCATTGGTGCTGTCGGCCGTGTTCATGCTCCGTTTGCCTTGAACGGTCGAAAGACACCTGCCGCCCCTCCGGCGTTCCGAAACTGGAGGTAAATGGATCGGTAATTAACCGACAGGATCAACACCCGATCCTTCACCTCCATACCACCAGTCCACTTGGTATCTAAACATAAAATCAGCAATACTAGAATTCATACTAATATTCATATTAGAAATGAAAATGGAAATTCAAATAAATGGGAAAGCAACTTAGCTGAGATGCAGCAGTCCGAAGATTCTTGACAGCTTCCTCGTAAGTTCTTTCCCCTCCCCCATGGACTCGCTGGCCTAACTAGCGTGGTGGAACACCCCTGTTAAATAACCAAACTACCATCTGACACCACTATAAAATGTATACTCGGTTAGCTTAAATTTAAAAAAATTAGAAAAATTCACATTTGAACCCAATTCTTCGAAAATAATAGGCACGGAGGTAAGGTAAACTCGAATATCGTGGTCCCTGACATCCCCAAGGTCACTTGGGATTACCATATCCGTTTTACACTGTTATGTTAAGCATATTCGTTTACATAATTCATAACCTAACGACGTAGGGGATCTTTATAATAGTAGTATGTAAATAACCTCTGTAATGAACGATCCCTGTATGGGTAATAGTAAGATCCCATGTGAAATATATCAGAGTACCTAATTCTTGAACTAATGACAAGAAGGAGCTCTTAAGTAGTAATTTATAAATTACGTCATTTATGGACGATCCCTGTATGCATATTAGTAAGATCCAATGTTGAATATATTTGATTGCTCCATTCCCAAACCAATGACAAAAGGGATTTCAAAAGTGGTAATTTTTAAATAACATCATTTATGAACCATCCCCATTTGTATATTTGTAGGATCTTATGTTAAATATATTCGATTACTAAATTCCTAAACTAATGACAAAGAGGATCTCTAAAATTGTAATGTTTATATAACATCGTGTATGGACGGTCCCTGTATGCATATTATTAGGACCCCATGTAAAATATATCTGATTACTTAATTCTTGAACTAATGACAAAGAGGATTTCTAAAATAGTAATGTTTATTTAACGTTATTTATGGACGATCCCTGTGTGCAAATTAGTAGCATCCTATGTTAAATATATAAGATTACCTAATTCTTGAACTAATGACAAATGGGATCTCTAAAATTGTAATGTTTATATAACATCATGTATGGACGTTCCCTATATGCATACTTGTAAGATCCAATGTTAAATATATGCGATTACCTAATTCCCAAACAAATTACAAAGGGGATCTCTAAAATGGCAATGTTTGAATAACGTCATTTATGGACGTTCCCTGTATGCATACCTGTAAGATGCAATGTTAAATATATGCGATTACCTAATTCCCAAGCTAATGACAAAAGGGATCTCTAAAATGGTAATGTTTAAATAATTTCATGTACCTACCTAGAAATGAAAGTGGGTTGCTCCATTTTACTGCAAACTGCGGAAAACCTACTTCTTTCATCTTGACGACAAACTATACAGCAATGCGCGGGCGCTTTGTGAATTTGTTGAAAGGTGGGTGAGCGATTTTAACGAGAATTTGCATGACATCATTTATGCCCAACCCCTAAGCCTTTTACATAATGTCAATGTGGTGGGGTCTCAAGGATAATTTAAGTCTCATGGTTTATGTTCATCCATTGTTTTTAAACGATGTAGAATAAGAAGCACACAACAATGATGTTATCATATAAGTAGGTACCTACGTTGATATATGATAATTCTTTATTTGCATTATGTAATACGTTAGTGGGAAGAAATGGAAGAAATGGGTGAGTCAGAAAATGGAACAAATGTGTTGACATCATTTGTGAGCGCTCCGCAGCATTCAATTTCGTATGCTATTTATGTGCCCTCTATGTTAAGAGTGCGGAATGTACTGTGAATGGACGACAGCAAAAGTACCTTGTTACGGTGCATACCGAGCGACTATGCTGTATGTTATATGGTAATGAGTTTGTACGGTAGTATGCACGCGTAGATGGGTGTACTGTGATATAGGTATATATTTATTGTATATTGCTTGGTCAGTGAGAGATACTTCTCCTCTCGCTCGTCTCGTACAATCTAACCATCTTATCGCTAGTACTACTATCTATATAGAAGATGTGTGGGTGTTGGCAGTGGTGACGACCACTGCAATGTTTACATTAAGAGTAGTGCACGTAAGTTGAGAAATTCTCGAGAAATTTGTTGACTGAGAAAAATTCTCGAGAATTCGTTTTTCTCGTTGTCATGCTCGAGGTTTTAAAACAATCGAGACCTCATGATTTTTCTCGAGAAATAGTTTTTGATTTGAGGCTTTATAAGAAATAAGTAAAACTAGCAATTTCGCAACCCGACGGGTAGTTACTAAAAAATGTAATATGGATTCTTCACTTTTAGCTGTAACAGTGAATAGAATGTTGTACTGCTTGCAGCCAAAGCGAATTAAACCTTGCCCAGTTTAAACTTTAATGAATGGCTGGCCCGGGTTAGGGCGTTAGGGTTTTATCACTGTGCTTGGGGCAAGTTTTGACTAGTAGTAGTGTGCGTATGTGTGATCGGGTTCATTTTTTTTCAACTTTGAAAATCTGTAACTTTTTTTGTACTTCCTCCAAATTCACTGTTTATGTACTTAAATACTAGCCAGTTCATTCTCTATGTACCCTTAAAATATCAAACCGATAAACTGAAAATTCGAAGACTTATACCGAATTGTATGAAATATCTTCAATAATTTTCGAAATTACAAAAATGCTGTAAATGTGATCACCGTGTCCCAAAATGTGATCATGTTAAAATTGCATTAATATTACAGTGAAAGCTAGTGCCTTTTATGTGATCACTGTAGAAAACTTTCAGATAAGATGAAAAATGAAAGGTAATGCGATATTAGGTTCCAGTTATGAAAATTTAAATAACACTACATGCGTAAAATACAAAATCACATGTTTTGGGGTGGTCTGCAAATGGCGTCACAAAAATTAATGACATTTTGTCCCACCACTATTCTATCATTTTAGGGGTTGCCCGTAAATGATGTCATCGAAATATCTCCATTTCTACGACCCTATGATTACCCTGTCATCAACCGAACCACTGTGTAGAATAGATAGATATCTTTAACATACGTTGTCATCAAGATCCTAGCTGACCCACTAACCGTACCCCTGACATCATTTACGGATGATCTCTTACCATTGAGTAAGCGACTATTTTAAAATGGAATGTCATCAGTCATCAATATCTGGCTAGACCAGCTGACCCGAACGATGACATTCTTGAAGGACGATTTTTAAGGGGTTACCCATAAATGATGTCAACATCTTGGTGGGTAAAAATAAAATAAACGATAATTCGGCATCTGTAACATGTGATAACAGAAATTGCGTAAATGATCGAGGAATTCCTGAACTAGTGGATTTATCTTGAGCTACACACCACAATAATGCTAACGATACACTGAATTTTAATACCCACCCATTTTTCTAATGAGCCTTTTGCAAAAGTACACGCTCTGGCGGAGCAAAAGTGAAACAAGCAATGCAAAATCGTACGTATTCTTAAATGGCTTTATTTCCAATATGAGGTTTATAGGCGCAAATTAAAGATAAATGCACAATTAACACTTTATGATAATTAAATTGGCAGTGCCATGCCTGTGGTAACCGTTAAAATGATTCTCAGGTCGACGTATGTATTTCAATGAAAACCCCGTAGGGCTTGTAGATAAATGGTGCAGGATTTTCATTGAAATACATACGTCGACCTGAGAATCAATTTTACGGTTACCACAGGCATAGCACTGCCAATTTAATTATCCTTAAGTTTTAATTGTGCATTTATCTTTAATTTGCGCCTATAAACCTCATATTAGAAATAAAGCCATTTAAGAATACGTATTATTTTGCATTGCTTGTTTCAATTTTGCTCCGCCAGAGCGTGTACTTTTGCAAAAGGCTCATTTACAAAAAATCAAAATTTGCTGTAAGGGATGGTTCATAAATAATTTCACCCAAATTAAAACTTTATTAGGACCCATTCACCTCTATGTCATGATTCTCATGGCATCAACATTACTTAAACCGCTATATGTAATATGTCTTCAAAATCTGACCGGACCCACACCCATCCGGACGACATCATTTATGGACGATTCCTAATGATGTAAAACAGCATTGTCAACTTATTTTAATAAGCTGTTTGATAAACTGAGTTGATTCGATGCTTTTAGCTATCTGCAGCTCTGATCACATTTAGAGCTCATAGAATGATTACATTATAGCACAACTCCCGGATTTGACACTTTGACCTTTCATCTATTTTAGTGGGAACTCTCCGTACGAAAATCTCAAACAGTATCTTCAACTAGTTGGTAATGAATGCATCAATCACGTTGCACACGTTGTTTAATTCTAAAATGTACAACACTAGAAATTTTGAAATTTGAATACTCGGAAAAAAAATTGGAATACGAGTTATTCTGATATTTGAACTTCGGAGATTTTACTCTGCCCAGGTTTTCAAAGTTTCGCACCCTAAATTATACTGTCGTTAGTTAAGAGTACAAGCTATCATTACTGGCTAGTAAAGGATTTCTGATGCAGCTTGTGCTTTAGCACCAGCCACTGATCACACTTAAGGCATGATCACATATACGCACTCTGCTGCTATATATTTACTTGTGGTAAGCTTAAATCTCATTTTACCCGAGTTAGGTTTATTTTATACACGGAATAGTTTTTAATCAGAGATTGGTCAGGGTTATACTTTGACGTCTTCTTAATGACGTTAAATTTCATTATATTTTATATTTCGTTCATTACTATCGTTTACCTTGTTTTCAAATAAGCGGCTGTTGCACTCGTATTTTTATTTTCCCTGAAAACTAAAGTGAACCCTGTGGATTTTATTATGGATTTAGTGCTTTTAAAAATTTATTAAAAATGCTTCTAGGAACATATTTTAGTTTTAGCTCAATTCTTTTATACAAATTACATTATAATAATTCAAAGACATCCTTAAATATTCGTAGGCTGCAAAAGTAAATTTCTACAAAACGTGTATGCAACCTGAAGAAATAAGGATATCTGTGTTCAGTATGCAGCTCCGAATATGCACTATACCTTTACATTAAATATACATTGTAACTAAGATACTTTTGCAAGTAGTACAGACTACGCCTTGGTATATGAAATAATCAGATATGTCTTAGTTTTAATGCACCATAATGAAATTAATATATCAACGAAGAAGTTAATATTCTAAAGGCAAAGGTAGCAAATATGATAGAACATGAACAAATTTATTGAACACAAACTGTGGAAGCAAAACGTTATATCTTCAGAATTCTTCTACAAATTACCATTTAATCTTCATGCAATACATTTTTACAAAACAATAAAGTAGACTTGCACTAAACAAAAAAGCAGCAGCAAACTTCATTCTTGCAAAAACTCCCGTGTGTTAAAGGACCTGGAACTGACAGATGAATTTATTTTTATGTACAGACACGTGTTGGAATAATAAACTGACTAATAACTCTTAACTTTAACATGCAAAATTTAAATATCATGATTAAAACCAATAGCAAGATATAACCATATGATATGAATATTTAAAGGGTATTATGAGAGATAGTAAAATTGTATTTACAACTAGCGCACAATTACGCTTGCCATTAGGACACAGTAGGAACAATAAACATTATTTATAGATTGTCAACGTTTACGCTTTTTTATTTTACTTCTTTGTAAACTAGACTTTAGGCCACTTGCCAGCAAGTAAATTTGTGATGTAAGGGTTGTCTCGGTCTGTAAAACAAAACTTTAAAAAATTCTACACTGTTTCACATACAGAGATGGTCCTTACAACACAAATTTACTTGCTGGCAAGTGGCTTAAAGTCTAGTTATAACTTCTGCAATAAACTAAACAACCTAACACTGCAGTCTTACACTGCACACTTTTTTCTGACTCTACTTACTGTTACCATAGTTTGGCTCTAAGATTAGTGGATTCACTGTTCAAAGTTTTTATAGATAATATTTTGTAGATTATCAGCAACAAAATATTTTTATTTTGTCACTCGAATTTAATTTTTAAATAACGTATCTAGATTTGAAGTATTAATGAACCGCGCTTTAGTTTCTCTACGTCAGACTGCGTGTAGCGAAACCTAGGTAATAATTTAATACTTTACGATAAATAGTTTTTATATTTAAAATAAAACTCAAAAGACGTATTCACTTAAGCGTCTGTAACACATCTTGCATATTTTATTCACTTAAACAGGATTTAAAGCGCTTGCTAAAACAATATGCAAAATTAGTTTTCTACGTGGCAGAAACGCAAAGTATATATTAAACACATGTGCGATTTACCGCAAAACGGAATAAATTAGCCAGAAATTATCGTAACCTTATATGTGCTACATAAAAACAAGTTTTTACTCTACTTAACAAAATCTTATTCATCAGATTCAAAAATAAACGGTGCGCGGAAAAATGACCTTAAAAAGCTCAAAGTGTCCAATGTAGAATCTTTTAGCCGCGACCTTAGCTTACTACACAAATACGATGCCAACGAGAATGCTCGCTCGCTTACGACTAAAGATGGTTGAGTTGTCATGAGTGAGTCATACATTTTTTAAACAAAGCCTATTCTAATTTTTGTTTTTTTAAGATGACTCATTTCAGCGCTCAATGTTTGACTTATAAGTGAAGGATCAGTAGGTTCAACTCCAACGTCGCTAGCATCACATTCCATCATAGCAGCGTTTAACACTTCTTCAAACGACTTTGGCTTAGACTGTTCAGTGATACGTTCAGGTGAAATAATATCGTCATCCTCTTCAGGCTGATAAAGACGTTTTACAAGTTCAAGAAGATGACTTTTAATGGCTTGTCTGCTAGGAATTTTGAACATATCTAAAAATTTAACATCATTTTCTGGGTCAACTACATCGCTGGTATCAAACAAAAACTGGCATTGTTCTTCATCATCAAATTGAAAGTCGTACAAAGAGTCCTCTTCAACATCCACTCCAATGCTATTCTTTAAAAACTTGTTACTCAGAGAACCGCAGTGTAAATAGGTTAGGACCCCATAGTTAATGTTATATCGCTCAGAGATGCGGCTATAAAGTCGACGGACAAATTTTGATGTTAGAGGATTTTTTTGCTTCATTAGTTGTTTAAATAAAATAATCAATGACATTCGTGCCTTTACTAGGGTTGAGTCGCGACGCGATAAATTTTTAACAACGATTATAACAGGGCGCAAAGTAATTAAAATGCACGATATAATGTATTTCTCTTTTTGCGAAATGGAGACCTTGGACTTTAAATCTATAAGAGTTTTATCAACGCAGTCCCTAATGCGCCAATACCGATCAAGCATATCATAGAGGGAATTCCATCGAGTCTTGCTATCTACCATGAGAGGCATTGTTAACTCTGGGTTATTAAATTGCAACTTAACGTATGCTTGTAAAGTTTCATTATCGATTGGAGATCTTTTAAAATGCGTTCCTAGTTCTCAAATCTTGATAATAGTAGCTTTAATTGTACCATCGTGGAACTGCCCAGCTGTTCCTAGCTCAACCACATTAAAACCTTCTGCGTTTTCATTCTCATCTGTATCATCTGAATTTTCTTCAGAAGTGTCCATGCTTTCCTCAATACATGCAACGGATTCCTGTTTGTCGTTTTTGACGTACAAAATATCCACAACGGCTAAATGCACCCCATGAATAAGGCATAAATGATGCTGGGCAAGTGAATCTTCCCTGCCTAGTTTTGTCATTGTTGAGGCTCCGTTTGTTGTTATTGACACAATATCATCGTTGAAATCAATACCAAATTTAATCAACCTTTCAAGAATCAACACCATAAGTCTGTAGGCTGTTGCTCTTCCGGTTATTTTTATAAGACCCAACCTCCAATGCATTTTAGATAGTGCGAACACGATAACATTAATGTAGCGATTGTATGCAATGCTGCTCCACTCATTAAAAGTCAAACTGAACTTTATTCCTTTAGCTCTCATTGCTTTGAAGCTCTGTAAACAAAAATTTTAAATATTTTTATACAATTTAATATGCAAAGTTATAAAATATTAAAAGAAACTTTCTCAAAACCATCGCTGTATAGTATTCAATTGTTTTGTAGAGAAAAGTTATTAAGAAGTACCGTACTCGACATTCTTGCTAAACGTTTGTTAAACAAGAGAGCAGGTTAAGTAATACAAAAACACCGTTAGACATTATAAAACTCTAAACCACGACTGTCGGGACTATAATAACTTGAATAATTAGCGTAATTAATAATAAACAAGAAATAAATGGAAAACTATAAGAAACCTCGGTGACAGCCGCTTTAACTCTTTCTCCGTATTTCATCACATGCGACTTAATAGTCTTTTCAGATTTAGGAAGCACTTCTCCATTTCCAAGCTTATCTAACCCTGCCTGCATACAAAATCTGAGATCATCATCTTTCTCAAAAACCCGAAACGATAATCCACTTTTTGCTGTCATTCGAGCCAGCATGGCATGTAAACTTTGCTCTGTTGCTAGGTGATCTCTAAGTTTAACTTTCTTAGACATTGGTTGCATAGTGTTTACAACTTGAGATACTACATTTAAAACAAGAAATGCTCAAAAACTTCAAATACGTACATAAAAAATATGTGAATAATTTAAACATATATTACTATTAACATAAAATTGAAAAGCATTTTATGAAACCATGTCCACATCACTACACACAAATTGAGTGTGATTACCATTTACATCCTTTAAAGCACGTTTAACCTTTCTAGCTTGAATATTATGCTTAAGAAGATGAGAATGAAGTCCTAAGGTATTGCCAGATTTTGTTTTTACAAGCTTATGACAAGTTTTACATTCTGCAGCTGTGCCATCTTTGTTTTTAGTGAAGTAATGCCACGAATTATACGTACCATTTTCCATAGCTGTATTTGACATTTTCGTTAATTTGGTGGTTAAAACGCCAACACAGAGATTCTAAAAATCAATTTAGAAAGCATTAAACAAAACAATACTCTAACGTTTTTCAGAACGGGTTTTATTTTTTGAAAACTAACAGCAGCAGAATTGTTTTAGTACTGTACGGCTAAGAACTACGTTTAGTTAGTAGTTACATTAGGATGCTAGTAGTAGGTGGGCTTCTATAGCCAGAATTTCCAAGTAGGCAAAAACATTTTTCAAAAACAGCATATAATCATTAGAAATCAATTGTGTTGCCCCATATTCATTGGTTTTAGCAACAGTTTTGAAAATCACAAAATTGACAAGCTACTTAGCCTAAGTAGCACTACCTAACCTAACCAACAATTATGGACCAATTTTTCAAGCAAGTAAAACATGGTTTTAATAAGATCATAAAACAATAGAAATTCAATGATTTTTCCTCATATTTGTTGATGAAATTTGTAATCTGACTTTTAATAGGCTTTTTGCAAAAGTAATTTTCCATGAATAAACTAAAACCATCAAGAAAATAAAAGAAAACTCGAAAAAAACTAGAAGTAAAGAGTTAAAAAAAATTGCTAAAATTAAAAAAGTCGAAAACGTCAAGGAACCAAAAGAAGAAATATTAATTAATCATGACTTTAGAAATAGTAAATTAATTAAACGACGAAAAACTGAAATACAGAACCTAAACTTTTATCAAGATACTTATAATTTAAAACTAAAAAACACGGAAACAGAAGATATTGTTGATGTTTTAAAATCTATCTTTAAACATGATAAAAAAAGATTTTTAAAGAGCGTCAAATTCCATATAAGTAGTTCAAGTACATTTAGTAGTGGTAGTCAGTTCCATAAAAATTATAGTTTTGACCCTAAAAAAGAAATTCCTACAAATGAATCATTAGTTTAAACTATGGGTAGAATTGCCACGCATAAAGATATTACAACTAATAATCTAGATCTCTAAGTAACAATTATTGATAATATTAAATTAAAGATAATGAAAAACATAATAGACTTACATGAAAATATTAAGAAAAACGGATGTGGTAATACAATTAATAACAATGATAATTTATGTGGCATAAGAGCAGTAGTTAACGGTCTAACATATTTAGATTTTAACAAGTTTATACATGTTTAAAATCTTGACAGAATGAAATTTAATTTCATTCTGTCAGGTTCATATTACTTTTTATTTAGTGAAGATCCTATATAATTCCAAATGCCTGATTTATCTTGCCATTTATTTTTATTTATGAGAATATTCCTATCACGTATACCTTCCAAACACAGATTTTTAACATGTATAAACTTGTTAAAATCTAAATATGTTAGACCGTTAACTACTGCTGACCTTGACCTGCAAAAAGTCTTAAAGCAAAGGTCACTATAGGTTAATCTATAAACGAAAATGATCACTATCAAAAACTGCATATTGTACTTTGTTTTTTTAAATATGTGTTTAAATAAAAATTGTGACCTTTGACCTACCAACACTCCAAAGGTAAAGGTCACAAACTTTTGATGCATGCCAAAAAATGTTTAGCATTAAAAACTGTACACTCGATTATAGTTTTGTGGCTTTTAAGTAACAATACAATATTGGCATATGTGACGGTTATGTATCGTCTAACGCAAGTGCACCAGCACATCTAAACGCATGAATGTTTTGTTCTATATTAGGACGTCACTGTGTGCACGTACAATCTCCTAAGCTTATTATGTAGCTACTGCTTCAGTTTAGATACAAAAGGTTTAAGTGTAATTTTTTTACTGTAACGCCGGCTGTTTATTTTTGTTTCAGCTGTTTCATTTTAAATCTAAGTTTAACATTGCACACAGCTTTTCATGCGAACAACTTCGCCTATTCACTTAACCGTTTCTGTTTCATTCCTTTAACTTTATTGTTTTGCTGTCTTTCCTATGATTTAAATTTGGTTAAGTTTGCTAAAAAATACAAATTTGACCTACAAGTTTGATGACCTCTGCAGGTCAAGGTATGGCAATATTTAAGTGTCATCGTATAAGGATCTCACTCTAAAATTGTGGTCTAGCTATGGTATAAATTTAGTTGAGTTTGCTAAAAAATAGGAATTTGACCTAAAAGTTTGATGACCTCTGCAGGTCAAGGTATGGCAATATTTAGGTGTCAACGTAAAGGTATCTAATTAAAAAATTGTGGTCTAGCTATGGTATAGATTTAGTTGAGTTTGCTAAAAAATAAGAATTTGACCTAAAAGTTTGATGACCTCTGCAGGTCAAGGTGTTGCAATAATTAGGTGTCATCTTTCAGGAATCTTTTTAATAGACTGTGTTTTACCTTTGGTATAAACTTGGTTGGCCTAGCTCAAAAATAAAAATTTTACCTAAGAGTTTGATGACCTCGGCAGGTCGAGGGATAGCAATAATTATGTGTTATCGTTCAGGGATCTTGTTCATATAATTTGGTCTACCTATAGTATAAATTTTGTTTAGTTAGCCTAAAAAAAGGAATTTGACCTACAAGTATGATGACCTCTGCAGGTCAAGGTGTGGCAAAAATTGGGTGGTATTTTTGAGTGATTTTATTGAAACATTGTGCTCTACGTATAGTATGAATTTGATTTATCTTGCTCAAAGATAAATATTTGACCTAATTGTTTGATGACCTCTGCAGGTCAAGGGATGGCAAACAGTAGGTCGTATTTATAAAAGATCTTATAAGCACACTTTGGTCTACCTTTGGTATAAATTTAATTGATCTAGCTCAAACATAGGAATTTGACCCAAAAGTTTGATGACCTCTGCAGGCCAAGATGTAGCTATAATTGGGTATCCTTTTTCAGGGAACTCATTCGTACACTGTGCTTTTTCTACAGTATGAATTTGGTTGCCCTAGTTAAAAAATAAAAATTTGACCTGAAAGTTTGATGACCCCCGCAGGTCAAGAAATAGGTTTTTAAGTATATTTTATTGATGCTTTGATTTATGTGGGATCTTATTTCACAACTTGAGAAAAGTATAAATTGAACAAGCTGGTTTTTCTGTCTGACCAGTACTATTGTCTAATTCCTATACTTTTTTGTTTTTGATGCTTTACTGTTTTGGTTTAATAGGTAAAGTCTTACAACTTTTATCTGTAAAGGCTATCTACTTTTTAGTTTGTTAGAAACGAAGGTATTTGAAGCTTTCTATACACTAGCAAACGGCTTTTACATTTTAAATTAAATCATTAGGGATTTACACATAAGCCTATTACCTGTGTGGGGCCTCTACTGTCTTCGCAGTAATGGCACTATTAGCTGCCGAGGCTTATTTTTGGTTTTGGTTTATAAACGCGAAGGTTTAAAATGCTACAAAAAATGTAGCCAGAATATTCTCTAGAAAGTAAACGTAAAATTGCTTAAACTTTTTATAATGGTTTGGTCAGCAACACAAATTGTTGCATTAAAATGTTATTTACAACAACAAAGCATAAATTGTTGACTAGATTTAAGATGTGATTTAATAATATTTACGTGTCACCAATAAAAAACTAGACGGCATTAGTTGGTTGACCTAGGTAATAGTAGACAGAATGTCATGTTAAGCAATTTTGCGTAATGTGTAGGATTAAATCACTAGCCTAATTAAATGTGACATTTTAATGAAAATTTTTAAAGTTTAAATGGTGTCTTATGTGTGTTATTTAAAAAATTACATAGCCTGTACCTGTAAATGGTTCAAAAATGGAGGCAGCAAAATGATTCTCTATTTTTTCTTTTAGCTTTAAAGTCTAGACAAAAAGAAAGACAGAAAACGATCAACAATATTATCTGTAAAAACTTAAGAAATGGAGGCAGCAAAACGATTCTCTATTTTTTCTTTTACCTGTAAAGGCTGCTAAAAAGAAAGGACAAAAAAATTGGCTTATTTTTGTCAATGTTTGAAAAATGGAGGCGGCAAAATGATTCTCTATTTTTTCTTTTACCTGTAAAGGCTGCTAAAAAGAAGCGACAGAAGAAGATGGCTTATTTCTGTCAATGTTTGAAAAATGGAGGCAGCAAAATGATTCTCTAGTTTTTCTTTCTCTTGTAAAGTCGACAGGAACTGGTATTGGCTTTTACTTGTTAAGACTTTTAAAATGGAGGCAGCAAAATGATTCTCTAGTTTTTCTCTCTTGTAAAGGCGACAGGAACTGGTAATGGCTTTAACTTTTTAAGACTTTTAAAATGAAGGCAGCAAAATGATTCTCTATTTTTTTTTACCTGTAATATCTAGAAAAAGGGAGAAACAGAAACAAAACTGGCTTCTACCTGTGAAGGCTATGGAAATAGAGGCAGCAAAATGATTCTCTATTTTTGTTTCATCTGTAATATTTGGAAATAGAGAGAGACCGAAACAGATACTGGCTTCTACCTCTAAAGGCAT